>VUQH01052301.1:10551-23834 GCA_015106775.1 Etroplus canarensis | reverse complement strand
GGCACGTCCCTCTGGGAGGAGACCCCGGGGAAGACCCAGGACACGCTGGAGAGACTATGTCTCCCAGCTGGCCTGGGAGCGCCTGGGTGTCCCCCCTGAAGAGTTGGAGGAGGTAGCTGGGGAGAGGAAAGTCTGGGCTTCTCTTCTCGAACTGCTGCCCCCGCGACCCGGACCCCCGGAAAAGCGGTAGACGACGAGACGAGACAAGACAAAGTAAAGTGCTCAAGGGATTGATACTAAACTGTTGTGTAGCCTTAAGAAACCACTTATTAGAGTGGCTACTGGGGAAAAAAACTGGACTCTCAGTCAATAAGCTGGGCTCCTCTTCTTTTAACAGCAGTCTGTAAATGCCTGGGAACTGAGGAGACCAGCTGCTGGACCTTTGGGAGAGGAATGCTGTCCCATTCTTGTCTTGACATAGGATTCCAGTTGCTCAACAGTCCTGGGTCTTCTTTGTGGTATTTTGTGTTTCATGATGCGTCGAATGTTTTCGGTTGGTGAAAGGTCTGGACTGCGGGCAGGCCAGTCCAGCACCTGGATTCTTCTGCTATAAAGCCATGCTGTTGTAATAGCTGAGGTATGCCATTTAGCATTGTCTTGCTGAAATATGCAAGGTCTTCCCAGACGTTGTCTGCAGAGGAGGATACGTTGCTCTAAAACTTGCATATTCCTTACAGCACTGATGGAGCCTTTCCAGATGTTCAAGTTGCCATAGGCACTAATGCACCCTCATACCATCAGAGATGCAGGCTTTTATACTGAGTGCTGATAACAAGCTGGATGGTCCCTCTCCTCTCTGGGCTGGAGGACACAGCAACCATCATTTCTAAAATGAATTTCAAATTTTGATTCGACTGATCAGGCAACAGTTTTCCACTTTGACCAAGTCTATTTTAAATGAGCTGTGCAATCAAATACCTGCTGTAGATAGTTTTTAGTCCTCCCACTTCTTCTCCACTTGTCCAGTTTCCTGGACACCATTACTGAGATATGGCAGGTTTTCAGACAATAGCTATTTAGGAATCGCCTTGGTGCAAAACTACGATTTATGCCTGTCAAACTGTGATCTTTGACATTTTGGAAAAGAAATGGGAACAAATGATGCGTTTTTTTTTGTGACAGGCTTGCAAAAAAAGGACCTGAAAACGGTCAGGTTCAATAACTGGATTGAAAATGAGTGAAAAAGCAGCAACTGTCCAAAGAGAAACTTTGAACGACCTTCAGAAAGCCTGGAGAACTATCGCTCAGGTCCACTTCAAAAAAACTACAAGGAAGTCTGGCTCATTGGAAGCTAAATATTGAGAAATGAGGGGTCGCTCAAGCCCCCTCATTTCGCTCATCACTGTAGATAATATTAATCCTTCTAAATTTGGTACATCATGTCACTGAAAAAGTTCAAAGAAATCTCTGTAGCAAAAGAAGAAGCTAAATGCCAACATTGCAGGGCTGTGATTTTCAAGACCTCCTGTCTGCAACGCAAATAAAATAACACATATAAACAAGATCTATACGACATATGCCCGCATTCTAGACAGCCTCTTTTTCATTTCAGCAGGACAATACCAAAACACATTCTGCTTGTGTTGCAACATCGTCACACATCAACATCATTATGAAACAATGTACTCAAACCCTCTATCAGTCAAGAATGGGAAACAAATTGCAGTTTTGAAAGCAAAGTAAGTGTGAGCATCACTCTAAGAGTTTCCAGTAACTTCCCTCGCTTACAGAGGGATGTTACGAGAAGAGGTGGTGCACAAACACAAAGGTAAACATGTCCTTGTCCCATTCATATTCAAAATGAGCAGAAAAAATTTCACAGTTTTAAAAGTTAATATGCAGTTTTTTTGTGCCATTTTAAAATAAGTACATGATTTTATTTACATTTTAGACATCATCCAAGGCTTTACAGAAATGCCAGTGTAGATAAAATCCTCTAAAGAATGAAGCGATGTTTTATATTTCAGCAAACCACATGAAAAGATGAACAATAACTTGATTCTTCTTACAAATATGGTTTGTGTATTTGCTTTTAATTTGAATCAGTCACAACTGTTATATCCCAGAGTCCAGACAGTCCGGCTATCTGCAGACATTAATCCAGCATTGATTTAAGGCCAGAAAGGTCGCCTTTAGGTTAAAGTGGTTGTGATTTAAATGTTGAGGAAGTGCCATTCGATCAGCATTTAATCAATATTCCCAGTTATTGTCCCTGCTGCCAATTTTCCCGTCTGAATATTTCAGTGCAAATGTTTTTAGCCGCCTGAATCGCCGCCCACTTCTCTCATTCTTTCAGTGGGAATAATACGGCGCTGCTCTGCTCATTACTGGCCGTTTGCCTGGGTAGAAAAAAGCAAGAATGGTGAGATGGCAAAACCTGAAAAAAATTTTTTTTGTCACATTTTGCAGATTACGGAAATCCATATAGGCTAGACAAGTTGGTCTAGGCACCCTTTTCCCAGTCAACATTTCCCAGCTCCCTCTGGGAGATCCTGAGGCCCTGACAGACCAGATTACATATATAATCTCTCCAGCATGTCCCGGCCCCACCTCTGGGTCTCCTGCAAGTTAAATCGGCCAGAAAAGCTTTAATAGGAGGCAGCCAGGGGGATCCTCATCAGAAGCCTGAATTACCTCAGCTTCTTTAATGCAAAAGAGCAGCGGTTCTACTACCGCCCCCTCCAGGTCTGATGAAAGTGAACCCAAAATATGTCAGAAATGAGCTCTCGACTACATCATCAAAAACATCCAAGGCTAATGCAGCTTAACTGGGGTCAGAACACAAAAGAGATTCTTAATATTAAGAGTTTCACTTCCTGGTTGACGGGGGTTGATAAATAAATAACTGAAAAATACATATTTTGACCACAACAGGAAACTGAGGCTTCAATTCACACAGGCTATCTACACAGTTGGACAATGGAAGGTTGGCTAAATCATGCTTGTCTGAGTTTCGATTTCTCCTGTGACATTCCGATCGTAGGCCCAGAATTTATCTTGAGCAACAACAAAGTATGCACACACCCTGCTTCGTATCAATGCTTCAGGTTGCTGGTGGCGTATTGGTGTCGGCATTTTTTGGCATCCTTTGCGCCCCCTCAGCACCAAATGAGCATCATTTCAACACCATAGCCCGCCTGAGTCTTGCTGCTGACCGTGTCAATCCCTTTATCCACAGTGTTCCCATCTTCTGAAGGCTGCTGCCACTGGGGTAACGCACCACGCCACAAAGCTCAAATCATATCAACCTGGTTTCTTGAACATGATCACTGTGCTCAAATCACCTCCACAGCGACCAGATCTCGATCCAACAGGTGGATGCGCAGCCAAGAAATCTGCAGCAACCGTGTGAAAGTATCGTGCCAGCATGGACCGGAATCTTCGAGGAACATTTCCAGCATCTTGTTGAGTCTATTCCATGAAGAATTAAGGCAGCTGTGAACGCAAAATGTGGTCCAACCTTGTATTAACAAGTGTACCTAGCACACCTACGTGTCGGTGAGTTTAAACCCTAACTAGGGCATCAAATGCAGCTTAAACTAGTCCCCAACACATTCCTCATTTTGCAGTGCCTGAATTTTCTAAACACCACAGCTGTACAGCCCAGCTGTTTCGGGAAATTAGAGAGTATTTTTAATATAAAAATCAAGTTATATATTTCAAGCTAATTTAATGTTTGAAATCTTCTGTAGTTACCTTTGGGATTGAGGCTGAGTGCCATAGAGATTAAAGCACAGAGAGGGGGACTGGTATTGTTTTGTTTTGGAGTTTTAAAAGTGCATCAGTCTCATCCTGTAATGCGGGATTAGGATTTAGACTCCCAGTTTATCTCATATGTCTGTGTTTCCCCCCAGGTCGACTGCTTTGGGGGGGGGAGGGCCTAGACAGACTAGCTTCTGCCTAACAACAACTCAGACTTAAAGATGCTTTGGGTAATTCGGCACCTGTCTGTCTCTGGTTTTAGGCAATTTAACACGTGCTGGAAAACTTTAACTGCAGGCAATCAAATGATCAATTCGAGTAATCCTATCTTTCCTACTGCTGTTGTCCTCCACCCGCTTAGAAGCACACCATACCGTCATACCAGAGGAGAGAAACTACAAGAGTGAAACGAGCATGACCATAAATGACTGAAAAATGCAGTAGAGACGCTCGCGCTGCACTGAAGGGAAAGAGGACGCACACAATTATTCAAATAAATTCCATAAAATATTTTGGTTTCATTATATGAATTTATTTATTATCTCCTTTGGCTTCTTGGTGGGAAAACACTGTATATCAGTGCTTGATCAGGAATCTTTTGGCATCACATCTGAAACCACAGAGTACTTTTCAGTTTTGTTACATACAAAATGTATTTAAGACGCTTCAGTTTTAACAAAAGGGCAGTACTGAATGCCGCGGAATGGGAATGGATCGGATGGTAAGACGGGTCTCACTGTGTTAATGCTTCTTCAGGATCCCTCATTACATCTAAAAGAACTGTTTGAGCATCAGTTTTCAGCAGAGAAAAGCCTGTATCAAGGATGGACTTAGTTTGCCTAAAAGTAAAGCCAATGTGTCTTCTTCTTCTTTTTCTTCTTCTTCTTTGTCTTCGTTCGGCTGCTCCCGTTAGGGGTCGCCACAGCAGATCATCTGCCTCCATCTCACCCTGTCCCTTGCATCCTCTTCCCTCACACCAACCTTTAGCATGTCCTCCTTCACTGAATCTTCTCTGTGGTCTTCCTCTTCTCCTCCTGCCTGGCAGCTCCATCTTCAACATCCTTTGTCCAGTACATCCACTATCCCTCCTCTGAACATGTCCAAACCATCTCAGCCTTGCTTCTCTGACTTTATCTCCAAACTTCTCAACTTGTGTTGTCCTTCTGACGCACTGTTTTTCTCAGTGCTGCTGTCTCCAGCAGGTCTCACTACAGTCTTGTAAACCTTCCCTTTCACTCTTGCTGATATCCTTCTGTCACAAAGCACCCCTGACACTCGTCTCCACCCACTCCACTCTCTTCTTCACCTCTCTTGTGCTCTGTCTGTTGCTTTGAATGGTTGATCCCAGGTATTTAAACTCATCCACCTTCACCACCTCTACTCTGTGCATCTTCACCGTTCCACCTGCCACACATGTACTCTGTCTTGCTTCTACTAACTAATTTCTACTAACTTTCAGTCCTCTTCTCTCCAGTGCATACCTCCACCTCTCCCGGTTCTCTTCCACCTCCTCCCTACTCTCTACAGATCACAACGTCGTCTGCGAACATCATAGTCCACGGAGACTCCTGCCTGACCTCATCTGTGACTCTTTCCATCACCATTGCAAACAAGAAGGGGCTCAGAGCTGATCTCTGATGTAATCCCACCCCCACATTGAACCATCTGTCACTCCCAGTGCACACCTCACCACTGTCTCACTGTCCTCATACATGTCCCGCACCGCCTTCACATACTTCTCTGCCACTCCTGACTTCCTCATACAATTCCACAGTTCCTCTCTTGACACCCTATCATATGCTTTCTCAAGATCCACAAAGACATAGTGCAACTCCTTCTCTATACTTCTCCATCAGCACTCTCCAATAACAAAACATGGAAATGGTCATTTGGGTCTCACTCTGTTAATGCTTATCAAGAATCCCTCATCATCACCTTTAAAAGACCTGTCTGAGCATCAGTTTTCAACAGAGCACAGGCTGTATAAAAGATGGACATTGCTTTCTGAAAAGTAAAGGTAGTGCGTAAGTGTCTTAAATCTTCTTAATAGCCACCAGGGGGTGATTTCTGTGGTTGTAGAAAGACTTCTGGTCCTATAGAGTTCTATAAGTAAAAAGTCGTGTGAAAATTTTCCTGATGACTGAATGGGCCCAGTTGCTCATTTTGGGTAAGTGTCAGAGAGCTGGATACAGGGCATGCTCAAGCATGCATGCAGATCCGTTCCAACTGGTTTCAAAACACTAAAATGATGATGCTCAGCTTGAGGCTCAAGTGCTTCACTAACCACTGGCAGCGTAACAAATTGAAACAAGTGGGCATTTTAATGAAAGTAATATTTTGCACCTTAACATTAGAGCAAAGGCTAGAGATTAAAGATTGTTGCAACACTGGCCAGGAGATTTTACTGGCATTCAGTCGGGAAAGGGCAGCAACTGCTGCTTCAAACCAGAATGGTTCACAAGAAAAGCGTGGCTAACTGCAAGTGTTCCTGTGTCGCGTTCCTTTCCTGCTCTTTGGAGGGGGCAGCACTTGGACCACCTCAGGATTCAAGGAAGCGTTTCTCTTGAATGCCGTTAGATTAGGCTGGCTGTGAGGGTTAATGTAGTGGATAGAGCAGATTGATGCCACTGACCTCCACATTCTTGGATGCACCGAGTGATCACTTACTGGTGAAGAAGCTTGGATTTGTAATTTAAAGCAGTGGAACAGGGTAATATAACCAGTTTTGTGAGCTTAAATACTGTTATTGATAATGCTGCATATCCGTCTCCACTTCTACTTACTGCTGTCCCTGTTATTTAACTGGTGAGGTGAATTCATATCTGGATTCACTGCGAAAGTACTCTGCACATTAGTCCCGTCAGGCTGTCCGTGCCAGAGACGCTGCTGCTGTTATCATCAGGTTTCTTCTGCGGCCGGTGTGTTACGACACCAGTGCCAAAAAGGACACCTAGTGTTTAACACTGCAGAATTTAATGCTCTATAATCAAAGCGGTTCCATATTTTAAACGTCTAATTGTTAGCTCCTCATTAGAGCAGCATGATCTGCCGTCCAGTCCTTATAAAGAAAGAGCACACTCTCAATGAACTGTGCAGGTGGAGGCAGAGCGCATGCAAAAGAGAAGAAGAAAAAAGACATGAAATGTGAATGGATGGAAATTTGGAGCACAGCAGGACTATAACAGCAGCTTGCTGACTGACTGTGTTTTCTTCTCGGCTTTCACACGCTCACATCACCCGAGGACAATACTTTTTAGAAAAATCACTGTTGTTTCTTTTGAGGATTTTTTTTTTTTTTTTTTAAATTTTAAAGGAAGCCGGTGTTTCAAAAGAGAAATAGCTGCAGGTCGATAAGCTGATTTCAAGCTTCCACCTACATTTAAAACCTGTGAAGCCTCAATAACTTGGGGCAAGGTGACATTAAAGCTGCGCTGCAATGCAAAAATCAAAAACAAGCAGATTCCTTACAGTGATGCTCTGAGGCAAGCCGCGCTTTTGTCTGGAGGCAGGCAAACGCTGAATTCACATTTACTATAAATACTCCAGAAAGCCTCAAGCAACACGACTTCTTCCACCGCTAACCTCGCCTTTGTCTGTTTCTGATTAACGTGCGGCATGCGCCGCACTTTCAGGAACCTCGCTGAAAGCCTCATTAATCAGGACACGTGCGCACAGCGAAGTCTTACCTCCTCGTGAAGTATGGCCTTACACATGGAGTAGTTCCCCTTCAATGCCCACGTCCCGTTTGCGAGACATTTCCTATAAACATTATCTGCAAAGAGAGAAAGAGAAGGAAAAAAAAAAAAACAGATGAAGACACTCTTTTGATTATCTCATTTTCTTTTTCGCTTTTTCCCCTTTTGGCCTCATATGCCAGGACGTGAATTCACGCTCGATTCATAGTGGCATTGTGACCTTTTTCTGCTTTTGAGATTAATAGGGAGAGATATCATTTGAGGTATTCTTACAAGCTGTGATTTTTCACACGTTTGCTGTCAGGACAGTCTAACACCATCCTGCCTAAGCGCCGTTATTATTCTTTACATTTAGAGCCATGATGTGTCCGCGAATGACGCACGTTTAGCATTCCCTTCTCCATCGTGTTTTCCCGGCATCAATCGGCACCCAAAAGATGTGGGAACTGATGTATAGAAGGCGTTTTGATCATGTCTTCATCTCTCTTTCTTCATTAACCTTCAGGCGATGAGTCATTTATGACATTTTTATCATTGTAATATTTTCAGTGGTAATTTTTTTTATTCATTTCTGTAGCAAGGCTAATGGGAAGCTATGAAAATATATATATTTTATATTCCTGAAAAGCAGGGATATCACAGAACCATCAGCCGCCACAGCCGCCGCTGCAAACCCTTCACGTCATCGGGACAGTGCATAAACTATCTGATGCAGAATTTTGAATTTTGGGACAGTGATGGCGCTTCATGAGATCTGGAACCGATTGGGTTTTCAGCCATTTTTTAAACATGGATTTGCCACTAGGTGGCGCTATCAGTGCTTAAAAGAAAAAAACATTTTTGGGGAAACGAAAGCCAAATTGACGGTGGAGTCATGTCGGCATGAACCGGTAGGATCTGTATGCATGCCACCAGTCTGCTGTTGCCACGCTGAAATTGGTAAAAAAGAATTAAGTAGAAAAATAATGTGGAGATATTTTGTTAACAACTTTGCTGCTGCATATGTCAGTTATTAATCATTCATTCATTTCCTTCTGCTCATCCAGTTCAGGGTCATGGGGGTGCTGGAGCCTATCCTGGCTGTAACAGGAGGAAAGACGGGGCACACCCAGGACAGGTCAGGCTATTGCAGGATCAACACAGAGAGACAGCAGGCGTTCACACTCACATTCACACCTACACTCAGTTTAGGATCACCAATTAGCCAGAGAACCCAGAGAGAACCCATGCAAGCACGCAAACTCCACACAGGAGAGCCCAAGCTCGCCAGCTGACGGAACTGACCCTCTTGCTGTTTTCATTTCTTCACTTACCCCGGCGTGGCAGGGAGGCGAGCCCTGAGCCGGCACGACCTGTTACGGGGACAGCGGCAGGTGGGGAGCTTGACTGGGGTGGCACGCCTGTCAAGCTGAAATGCAGGTGCTCGGAGAGGACAGGAAAAGCTTGCTTGATCTTGATTTTCAGTGTGAATACAGACCGCGAAAGCGGGGCCTCGTGATCCTTCGGCCTTTTCAGGTTTTAAGCAAGCGGTGGCAGAAAAGTTACCACAAGGACAAGTGGTCTGTGGTGGCCAAGCGCTCGTAGTGATGTTGCTTTTTGATACTTCGATGTCAGCTCTTCCTGTCACTGTGAAGCAGAATTCGCCAAGCTGTTCGACAGTTCACCCCCTAATAGGTAATGTGAGCTGGGTTTAGACCGCCATGAGACGTTAATTTTACCCTACTGATGCTGTGTCTGCATCGTCCAATTTGCATCAAAAAACCGACCGTGGCATCTAGCATCACAGTACATCAAGTGGGGTCAGGTCAGGTCAGCGTTCACCAAATTAGAGTTTTTGGAGGATGTACCTTTAATGGTCACATGGCCACTGCAGGAAGCTAGTTTTATAAACTGTACTTTGCTGATAATTAGTCCATAATCAGGCATCGTCTTTCACAACTTTAAGATACTTCAGAAACCTCAATATTTTGAGGTTTCTGATTCCAGGTGGCGACACAAGCCCCTCTCGCTATGCAGGGTTGCATCAAGAAGGGCATCCGGCATAAAAACCTCTGCTAAATTACCAGTGCGGGTTAATCCGCTGTGGCGACCCCTTGGGGAGAATAAAAAGGGAGCGGCCGAAGATACAGACACTACACAAAAAAATTTCAAATATTGATTTTTTGTATTAAATAAAAAGAAACAGGCTCCAATACAAAACTGATCATTGCTTGAAGTGAATATTCAGTAAAACTGATAAAAAAATTAACCACAATAAACCATTTCAAAACATTTTTCACATAGAATGTAACCTATAACCTGTTCACCCCCTTACAGCACTCAGCCTGTAATTTAAAGCAGAAGGTGCTTAAACAAAGGTTAGTTTTAGGGCTTATTGTACATTATTATTTATTTATTTTTTCTATTTTTTTTATGGTAGAGGTCACAGATCACATTAAACTTGAAAAAGGTTTTGAAATTATTTATTGTGGTGTCATTTCTTACATCATAAAAACCTGGTATTCTAACAGGGCGTGGTAAATTTTCTATATCCACTGTACGACCTGCGGACATGACATGTACTCCTAGCTATAGAATAACTCACATACAAGAAGCGACAGAGGAAAATTCATACATTTTAGAATATCTGTTGCAGATAAAGGGAACAGTATAGATATGATAAACAGAGTCATGAATCACCCCACTCAAGCTTGGTAGATTGAGGGTTAAAACCAAAACCAAGTCTCAGACTACAGCCCCAAATAATCATTTCTTCACATTGCTGAATAATGCAACCCAAATCATTCGTGTGTGTGCGTGCATGTGTGTGTGTGTGTGTTTGTGTGTGTGTGTGCGGAGGCACTGAAAAATGACGAGATGATGAGAGAAATTACATTTTTCCACTCAGGCCGGCTGTATCACAGCGCCGGACAGAAATTAAATAATCTGCAGCAAATTTCACATTTGTCATTTTGGATTTATTATCTCTAAAGATGACGGAAATGAAATCCGTCAAGTAGGACACCGTGGATCTGAAATACCCCAAATGAGGCCATTTGAAGTTGGAGGGAGAGACTCTATTGAGAGACGGCGTTTCTGGGCGTCTGTGCGCGAGGTGAGCTGCTGTGTGGGAACCAAACGCTGAAAGGTAACGCTTGTGGTTGAGTTAATTTGACGATTATCACGGACGAAATTAAGTTAGATCTTCCGCCTGCCACGTAATCGTGTTAGCACGTTGCGACGATTATGAGGCAGGGACCAGGGCTCCAACATGAGGAGATTGTTTCATCTTCAGGTCAGACTTTTCCGTCAGGTGATAATCAGCAGTGAAAGCACGTCCGCATGTGTCAGCCAGTTTATCACTTCTCCCGTTTCAAAACAGTTTCCACAGACTTATATGGACAGGTCTGACCCTGATCGCGAGACAGGTCGCCTCCACGGGTCATTAGACACCTTTTTCTGTGACAGTTGACTGTGTTTTGAGCATTCAGAGCTAAAGTTTGAAGGCTGCTGACATCAACAAAGACTGAAACTTTTCTGCTTTGCTTTTAAGCCTTTCAACCAAGACTGTAGTCTGTGTATAAAAGTTGGAGGTACTGAAATTTCACTCTAAAAGCTAAAGCACAGACATTTTGGAGGATCTCTTCTCTACTGCAAAGTGAGCCACAGTGAGCCAGAGTCAATTAAAATGCCCCAAAAGGCACCAACAGCAAGGGAGAGGGCAAGTTCAGTGACTTCAATTAACAGACGTGAGGCGTAACAGACACCGACTGGCTACAGCTGTTGTTAACCTGAACTTGTGACCCAAAATTAGAAACTAAGCTCCATGGAAGTAAGAGACAGTATAAAGTAGCCTCCGTGACATCATGTATTATGAAGCCTTGAGATAAACAGTTTCACCCTCGTCATGTTTTGAAACTGGATGTGACAAGCAAGGGGTTCATCTGACTGTGAAACTACATGCTCATTAGTTAACGATTTGTCCATCATAAGTCATTCTACCCAAGGGGTCTCCAGAGCAGATTATTCCAAATCGGTAATTTGGCAGAGGTTTTACACCAGATGCGACCCTCTACCGTGGGACAGGCTTGTGTCCCCACCCAGGTTTGAACAGGGTACTTTTCACTTGTAAAGTAAATGTGTAACACGCTACGCTACAGAGACACTTCATTCTGGCTTTAACACTTAATGTTTTACTCAGTATGGCTGAAAACTAGTGACCGAGCCCATAAAGTCATCAGGAACGCGTTGACTAGTCAGGATCGAGGGCCATTTTCCCACTGACATCTACAGGACCAAAACCAGGGGAGTTGCAGCCACACACCTAACTTTAAGTCTTTCCATGTCTAAGTAAATGAATTAAAAAAGAAATTCTTAAAAAAATTCACACACTGTAAAGTTGCCGCATTCAGTCTAACTGAATAGCAATCTTCAACACAATTACCAAAAACTGCAGTTCCTCTAGTGGCCACTTGAGGCTGGCTCCAAAAGTGAGTCAATCCCCACAGACTCCCATGTTAAAATGTACAACTTTACTGCGGAAACAGAAATGTTTAAAGACACGTACAAAAAGTGCTTGGCATTTTTAGCTTTTTTAAATCTTCATATATCTGTAAGAGGGTGAAGAAAGGCTACTGTTCATAGCAATACTGGGCTGGTGCAGGGCAGCCTGTGGCATCTGAGCTCACTGTTAGGTTAATTCAAGGGATTGAATTTAAGATGACAATACTCTTAAGTTTCACATGCCATATTCCACCTTTGTACTTTATACCGGTGAAGGGTTGGAAAGCAGCCGTGGTAGCTCATGTAACATACTGGATTAAGCAGCTGGCTAAATCGAGAAAGAGCAGTAAATGCCGGGTCACCGCCTTACTGTATTACTTTTTACATGCTGTTCTATTGTATGTTACTCAGATTTTTACCCATTTTACTTTCTGCTTGCTCTATTGAAGCTACACTAAATGAAAGAAAGTATTAGGTCACCTCCCCATTACACCTGTGGGAACTTTTATGACATCCCTGTCTGTGTGGCGCTAGATTCTCTGACAGTGGTGTCAGAAAGGAGGATGCTGTTCGAGTTTAGGACACTTCTGAAAAATCCTTCACAGCCTCTCCATGACATGCTGGACAGACACAGGAGCGCGTTCAGCAACAGACTCACACGGGAAATCATTCCTACCTGTGGCCATGACACTTTGCAACTTTTCCCTGTGACTCTATTTTCATTTTGATATTTGATTATTTGATCTTCATCTGCCCCCCCCAATACTATATTATTACATTTATTCATATCAACTCACTTCTATATTTCATCCACATGCGTCTTTTAATACCTAGCTGTGTAAATAAAATATGTGCAATAATAACTGTGTAATAACTATGTGACCTCCATACAACTTCTGATATATGACCACAGTCACGCCTCCTGTGGTTTTTATAACTGTACAAATGTCTTGACTCACTGTACATAGTGTTTGCTACATTTTTACCCTCTTAACTAAACAGCTATTGCTATTAATATTTGTTTGCTTACAGAACGGGTGCCCGTAATGTGAGAGGGATTAATGGGATTAATAAAGAATTCTGATTCTGATCTCATTCTACATCCATAGGCAATACTATGGAGCTACAGCAATGACAGACTGTGGGGCGGCTGTGGTGCAGAGGTAGAGCGGTCGGCCTCTGATCAGTTGATTGCAGGTTTGATTCCCACTCCGCCGGCCCATGTGTCCTTGGGCAAGACACTTAACCCCACGTTGCTCCTGATGGCTTGGTTAGCGCCTTGCATGGCAGCTCTGCCGCCATCGGTGTGTGAATGAGTGTAATTGTAAAGCGCTTTGAATGAAAGCGCTATATAAGTGCACACCATTTAGGAACAAGTATTGGAACAGAATGTTTTCAGCTTTA
>VUQH01052297.1:0-13713 GCA_015106775.1 Etroplus canarensis | reverse complement strand
GTCTGTGTGTAGGTGTGTGTCTGTGTGTGTGTGTCTGTGTGTGTGTGTGTGTGTGTGTGTGTGTGTGTGTGTGTGTGTGTGTGTGTGTGTGTGTGTGTGTGTGTGTGTGTGTGTGTGTGTGTGTGTGTGTGTGTGTCTGTATGTGTGTGTGTGTGTGTGTGTGTGTGTGTCTGTGTGTGTGTGTGTGTGTCTGTCTGTGTGTGTGTGTGTGTCTGTATCTGTGTGTGTGTGTGTCTGTATCTGTGTGTGTGTGTGTGTGTCTGTCTGTATCTCTGTCTCTATATCTGTGTGTGTGTCTGTATCTGTGTGTGTGTGTGTGTGGAACAGAGACAGTGGACAGGTGTAGTTGTTTATCAGACTTTGTAATTTCCCCATTAGGGGATGAATAAAGCATATCTTCTTCTTCTTCTTCTTCTTCTTTAACTTCCTCGGGTATTTATGATAAATCCTGCCCTGTTTCTGATTGGTCAGGTTGACCTGCAGGAGAAAAAAGCAGAAGTTTGACGTCACAGGAAAATACTTTTGGGTTTGTTTTGTAAAAACCCTGAAAGGTAAGGTCCTGAGGTCAAAAATCAGCTGATCAGCAGGTGTTCAAACTGTGTGGCAGGAAGTCAGGGAGAGTTCAGAGGTCAGTGGGCGTGGCAGGGTCTGGTTACAGCTGATACTGAGAGGCCACGCCCCCTCTCACCGATCAGCTGATCAATGAGTCCAACTGTTGGCTGAGGAGGGAGGGGGTCACACAGACTGCTGTTACCTCACACTACTGCACTCACAGGTACTTATACTGTGGCGAAGTACTTTACCAGGTCATAAATACTGCAGTTTAAAGTGCTTCAGTTTATGTTTTGAATATTTTAGCTTGTGTTTTTCTGTACTTCAGGTTTAAAGTAGTTTATATTGTGTTTACAGTACTCGAGGTAGGATTTAAAGTATTTGAAGTTGTGTTTGGAATTCTCCAGTGTTTTTTAAAGTAATACATTTTCTGTTTAAAGTGCTCTAGTGTGTGTTTGAGGTACGGTAAGTTAGAGTATTACAGGGTAAAGTACTTCAGTTTATGTTGAAAGTATTTGAATCTGCACTTGAAGTACTTGAGGGAATGCTTAGAGTATTTCAGTATATGTTTGAAGTATTTTAGTTTGTGTTTGATGTTATTTAGGCTGTGCTGTTTACCGGTGTGACGGGTTAATCCGATTGGCCTGTGGCGAGCCGCGGCTCTCTGACCAGTCACAGAGCACAATGCTGCAGCGCCCACAAACAGCTGATGGAAGAAAAGGGGCTGCTTTGTATGAGCTTTATTGTCATTGTGTGAGATGACGACGCTGACTCAGAGCTCACCGTCTGACCGCAGCGGTTATTATTACCACCTGAGGTCACTGTGAGGATGATGGTGGTGTAAAAATAGATGAAGAAGTTAACGTGTGACCTGAGGAAACTTTAACCTCATATCTTTCTGTTGTGTTCTGACGGGATGCCCGCTCTGCTTCCTGTCTCCTGTCCAGGATGGCGTCTGAGGCGGCACCGGCGGCGAGCGGCCTGACGCAGTGCCAGCAGGCCCAGGATCAGCTAGAGGACGCCATCGCGGCGGTGATGAAGGCGGAGCAGCAGCTGAGGGAGAACACCAGAGAGGTGAGCACCGTCTTCCTCTCTTCATGAAGTAAATGGTTACAGTGACATCATCTGCGGTGTGATTGGCTCCCTGTGAGCCACCTGACGCTAGGTAAGGACTTGTATGTCGTCCAGGTAGTGAAGTGGAGGAAGTGGATCCAAACGCCAAAAATAACCGCGAGTGACCAGGTGTACCTAATAAAGTGGACAGCGCTGTCCCCATATTGTAGTGGTGTACACATTAACTTGACAAGCAAAAGGTCCCTGGTTTGATTTCAGGTGGGAATACAAGACCTCAGTCAGATTACCGATGTGGCTCAATCTGCTGTGGCGCCCCCTTGGTGAGAATACAAGGGAGCGGCTGAAGGTGCAGCTTTTTTATACCTAATAAAGTGGACACTGTCAGAGGAGAAGATCAAAGAAAGCACCTGCTTTGATCTGCAACTGACTGACCACTTCATTAGGTACACTTTCACGCCGTTTTTCTGGAAAACGCGAATAACCATGAAATGTGCGCCTGACAAAAGCAACAGCCAAGCCGGTCAGTCTGCGGCGAAAGGTGTGGGAGGAGCTACGCTCCAAGGGGAAAACAATAACAGCTGAAAATAAAGTTTGTTTTGCTCCAGTCATCAAAGTTAAACACTCGGGCGTGTTCACATGGTCACTCCTGCTGACGGGCTCGCAGTAGCTTTGGCGTGAAAACAGTCATAAAGTGAGGAGTGAACCCGGGCGCCTGCTGATAAGAGAACGCAAAGCTCAGCAGCTTCGGGAGGTCAGCTGACTCGCAGGAAGCGCCTCAGAGTGTGAACACTCTCCGACATCACCTGGTTCTCTTCATCACCTCACAGACTCCATCAGTGGGTTCATATTAACCATCCTGACCGGAGCTTTAAAGTAGAGCCAAACTCCACCGTCAGCTCCACCCCAGCTGGTATTGAAACTGACCCAGGGGGGCCCGTCGGCTGGGCTCTGGGGGGCCCAGCCGGCTGGGCTCTTGGCCTCGTGGTTGTTATTTATATCAAACCCTGACTCAGCTAAGCTTTAAATGCCTGCGGCGTCACCTCCTGTGAGTGACCAATCGCAGTCAGTCTTTATTCCTTCACCACCATCATCATCTTCATCACCGCTGACTCACTGAGTCTGAAAACCGCCTGAAACCCTGCCTTTGTTTGCGCCGGAGCATCATTACCCAGCAGCAGGTGAGGGCGAGGCAGCATATAAAGACTGCAGAGAGAGCGAGGAGCTCAGAGGACTGAGGTCGGCTGCAGCTCAGCGTGCCGGACTTTAACCCTGCAGCTTCTGGACTCTGGCGGACTCTTTGTTAAGCTTCAGGTAAAGCTGAGCTTGAGCTTTTTGAACGTTGGTGTTTTTAGGAGGTGTCGGTGACAGAAACGTGACTGAGGATGTTTGTCGCCGTGTTTAGAGGAGCGAGGGTTCAAACTGCGCGAGCTGAGCTCAGCAGATGACGGTCAGGCAGTCGTTTGTGTTCTGGATGATTTGGTGGAGAGACGTCCTGACTGAGCTACACCCCAGGGCTGTGCTGTTTTTATCGTCCGACTCCACCGACGGTTATTGTCTGTCTGAGCCGGGTCAGAAGTTTTTCTGAACATTTGAGAAACAGAAAGTCCTAGTGATTTTTGGGCCTGAGAGATTTTTTTTAATGCCTGGGGGGGGAAAGCTTTATTTTAGACGATGTGAACATTTGTTGCGTTTTGAAAAAACATGACAGAAACAGAGGGCCTTTTAATTTTGAAAAAACCAAACCAGGGTGCTGCTCTGTTTTTACTGCACAGGTGTAACTTTGAGCTGTGAGCTCACGCAGCCTCTGAGTCACTGCTGTTACCTCTCTGCAGTCTGGGGTATAATTGGCTGTTTTTGACTCTGTTTGATTTGACCTTAAAAGCTTGTTTGGTTCTTTTTTTTTTTTTGTTTTGTTTTTCATCACAGCCTCACTTTGTGACTTTCTGACAAACTGTATTAACGCACTGGACCCAAAATCACACAAAAATATCAAATCTGAGCAGGAAAAAGTTTGATTGTTTTACTCTGAAGATCACAAACATGATTAACGAACCTTTTTTTTATAACTTAGAATGAAAATGTAAAGTGTGGATTTCCAAAACTTGTGTATAAATTCAGCAAACAACAAAGAGAACTTTTTTTTTTTTTTACTGTATCAGGAGATTTTATACAGCTGTTTACAAAACAATCAGGTGAACAACAAACACACAACGTGGGGACACACACCACGACACACAGAGATTGACTCTTCGTCAGCTCTTCAGTCGTCTCCACGGTGTTTTACTGATTTTAATGTGAACTCCAGGAAGTCGTATCTGATGTGGATCCTGTCTCACCTGTGTCTCGCCTGTGTCTCACCCCCTCCTCCCCCAGGTGCGCTCGGAGCTGCAGAGCTGCGTGAGCCGCCAGCAGGAGGCGCTGCGCTGCAGGGAGGTGTGGCTGCTGGGTCAGATCGAGCTACTGGAACAAGTGAAGACGGAAACTCTGCAGCACCAGCTACACCAACTGCACCGGGTAACTGGGAGCACTGGTTCCCACCCTGGGGTTGGGTGGGGGGGCTTGTTGACTTGTTTGATTCGCTTTTGTTTACCAGCTGTGTGTGTGTGTGTGTGTGTGTGTGTGTGCTGCAGCTCAGAGGTCAGTTCGACATGATCGCCCATC
Organism: Etroplus canarensis; assembly: GCA_015106775.1. Lineage (NCBI taxonomy): Eukaryota > Metazoa > Chordata > Actinopteri > Cichliformes > Cichlidae > Etroplus > Etroplus canarensis. Next base: position 9,426 of record VUQH01052297.1, on the reverse strand, counting down.
AGCTGCAGAACTCCAGCAGCAGCAACGACCTGAACAACCAGCTGACCAGCTGCATGGAGAAGTACGTACGCGCACACACACACACTCCCACTCACACTCACACACTCTGACAGCTGCTGTGTGTCAGCAGCAGGTCTGTAAATAGAAAACGTCCATCGTATGGACACGTTTACACCTGAAATCCAGCAGCCTGTCTGTGGTTTTTGTGGCTGACACGGCGTCTGTACCTGCACAGACACGTCGGGAATCCACTCAGACTGCGGCGCAGGGAGACAAAAACACTCCCACTCTGCACAAACAAAGGGCCAGAGACCAGAGTCCTCTGTCTGTTCTCTGGCTTCACTAAGTCTCACACTGGTAATCAGGGTCAGAGGTTATCACCTAGATAAGTTAACCCAGGCTTTTATCAATCCAGCTGCAGTCGTGCTCACATTAAAGGGGTGGAGCTGGCAGCATCTGACCAATCGCAGATCAGACAGAGTGAGTGTAACGGGTCCAACTGTGTACTGAGCATTAAAGCTCTGTATGAATGTGTGAGGGGTTTAAGCTGTTAATGAAGTTTCACGTGTTTGAAGCAGTAAGTCAAGTGTGTAAAAACGCTGACTGTGAGTTTAAGTATCGCAGCTCTGTCATTAAGACACAGGACAATCTGACAGACAAGTCGTTAGTCATTAAATTATCTTTAGATGAAGCTTTGATTCTTTCAGCTTTTTAACTCTGACAGCAAATAAACAGCTTCAGACTGTATGCAAATTAGCTTTAAACTACAGCTCAGTTATTCAGCTACAGCTCTGCTATAGAGAAGGTTAGGTCTGCAGCATGGTGATATATCCTGGTAAAAAGTGAACCACCTTCAAAGTGCTGAAAACCTGGAGTTAACCCTGAAGTTAGCTGGATGAGAACAGACTCAGCTTTTGTTTTGATAGTCTCAGAAGGAGAAAGGAAGCAGTTCTGTCAGACTTCCTGCAGAGAGGACGTGTGTGACGAAGGTGTGTGAGGGTTAACGGTTTGCTTTCTCCACTTGTATGTGCAGGTTGTCCTCTCTGAGTCTGACTCCAGAGGAAACTCCTGAGATGAGTTTCCACGCCGACGCTCGCTCTCTGAGGCAGGCCATCACCTCGTTTGGCAGCGTCACTGCACAGGTAACACACAGGGGACACGCAACACTCACACAGGCAACGCACACACAGGTAACACGCAGGCAACACTCACACAGGCAACGCACACACAGGTAACACGCAGGCAACGCACACACAGGCAACGCACACACAGGTAACACGCAGCTGGAACCATCCCAAACGTTCTGTCTGTGCATGAGCAGCTCTTTCAGGTGTCCTCGTGCTGACCAGGTGTGTTTTCTCTCCTTCCTGTTTGCAGCTCGTGGAGGGTGTGTCCTCTCAGAGACCCACCCACCAGAGGGCTCAGGTGCAGAGTTGTCCAATCGCAGCCAAGAAGCAGGTAAGCTGGTTCACGTTAGCCGAGGAGGTGGTGACGATGAGGAGGAGGTGTGAGTGCTGATGGCAACTTTTATCTCTCTGCAGAAGGTGGACGTCTCCGGCCTCAGTGATTGGCTGCTGGGCGCTCAACCCGCCAACAGCGGTGCACCCGTTGGTTACCATGTCAGCAAGAACCCCGATGATTGGCTGATGGCATGCAAAGAGACCAAGGTGAGTCCTCAGAACCAGGTTCGAGTCTGGCTTCAGGACATTGTTCTGACATTGACTTGCTGTACTTCCTGTGTCTCTGCCAGACTTCCTGTCCTGTGCTGGCTTCCTCGGGCTTCCTCAAGGCCTGGGGTCACCTGAAGGACCTGGAGGTGTGGCTTCTGCAGGACCAGCGGGAGAGGAGCAGCAGCTGTAGCTCCTCTTTCTCCATTGAGAAGATAGACGAATCGGAGCTCAACACCAGCTTTGAAGAGATGGAGGGGGAGGAGCTGAGCGACTGGCTTGTCACTCCGCCTACCGCCGCCGTGGAGAGCATGTCAGACGCCGAGCGGTGGCGGCGCGTGATGAAGCCGTTCGAGGACAGCTGGTCGCCCAACGATTGGCTGCCAGAGGCAAGCCGCCAGGCCTCCGACTGCTCATCCTGCTGTCAGACCACCAGCACCGTGGAGATCGAGAACCTGGGATCGCTCAAGTGCCTGAAGACCCCTCCCGCCTCCGGCCCCTCCTCCCCCACCTCCCCGGCCCCATCGGCAGCATCGGCCCTGGAGATGTGGCTGCAGCAGACGGTGCCAGCACCACAGACCTGCCGGGCCAACGAGCTCTGCTCCACCTACTCTGCCTGTGTCTGTGAGGAAAACTGCGGCAAAGAGGCACTGAGCCGCTGGCTGCTGCAGCAGGAGGGCCGCGACAAGAACGGCGTCCCCAAGAATGCCACGCCCACCGCCAAGAATGCCACGCCTATCCCGCTCCACAGAGAGCAGGAACAGAAGGTAAGAACCATTCAAGAGTCAGAGCTGTTGCTCAGTGACGCTTTAAAAAGAATCAGTTGATTGATTGATTGATTGATCATCAGGTTCAGGCCATCCTGGAGGCGTGGCTCCACCCCAGCACTTCCTCCTCATCCTGTAAATCTTCTCCACACACGCTCACCTCCTCCCTCTCCAGCTGGGTGGCTCCTGGGGAGGAGAAGGCCAGCCGGGAGGAGAACAGCTCCAAACCTCACACCCTCTCGGCTCTGTTCCTGGGTCCCCTGGATCCGGATCTATGGGTGTTTCCAGCAAAGAGTCCTGCTCCAGAGTCAGGAGGTCCAGCCCAGCCTGCTGAGGAGGAGGAGGAGGAAGAGGACAAGTGGCTGATGAAAAAGAGAAATCATGCTCAGGTGAGCTCAAACAGGCCAGCAGGCAGCAATTAGACTGTTTCCTTTTTGTTTCCCATTTCCTGACCGTTTCCTGTGTGCCTCCGGTTTAGGAGCGCCTGGCGGTGGCACTGCCCACAATGTGTGATCTGTTCTCCTGCATGAAAGTGGGTGGAGACAAAGAGAAGTGGCTGCACAGAGCTCCTGTACAGGTAAGTTACCTGCACCATGTGATGTGATCCAAGTAGCACGCACACCTGTGTCTCTCACCTGAATCAGAATCAGAATCCTTTATTAATGTCAGGGAGGAAATTGTTTAAGTTCCTGTTGCTCCCACCTGTGTCTCTTACCTATGTCTCCTCTTGTTTCCTCCAGATGTGATGATGCTGTGATGAAGACTATTGTTTCTTCTTCTTCTCTCCTGGAAGTCACTTTATTGCTGATCAGCGCACACGATCACAACAATCTAACCGTCATCACCGTCGCCGCCGCCTTATTCCTGTGACATCATCGCGCCAAGTCGCCGCCCACCACTTTCCTCCAATCAGAACAGTCTGAAGCCCCTTTCAGATGCAGCTGGCCCCGCCTCTCAGAGGCTTGAGTTTGTCTTATGATGGGGGGGGGGGCAGGCGTTCAGAAGTTTGTGAGCCGGCTTTGACATGAAGTCGTCGCATTAGTGGGAGGAGTCTGAGAGGGGCTTCAGGGAGGAGACGGCGTACGTCCAGATGTTTCATCAGGTCAAAGGTCATTCACTAAAGACGACGAGTGGAGATGTTTTAGCTTCTAATCAATGACTGATCAATAATCAGTGTGTAACTTCTGGAAGAGCTGTAATCGGAGCGGGGGCTGGGTCAGACAGAAGGGTGGGGTTACAAAGCTAGGTGGGCGGGGTTAATTGAAATATTATGTAGCGTTTTTCTCTTATTTTAACCACTGATGTTATTTCTTTTAACAGAGATCATTATTATCTTATTTCTGTTTTTTTTCCCTGTCTAAAACCTGCCGACATCACTATGACCCACTTCCTGTCTGGCCTGCAGGCTTCCTTTCTGTCACATGGGACGCATCATGGTTTATCTGAGAGGACGGGCTTTGTTTCCCAGAATGCTTTGTGCAGGAGGCCTGCAGGCTAGTGACATGACTCGGCAGTGATTGGTGCTTTTCTTTTTTCTTTTGGTTTTTAAGCTCTGCTGTGAGTGTTTGGGGGGGCGGGGCTTTGTCATTTAGAGCTGTGATGCCATCAGTTCCCTCCTGCTGTGATTCTTTACAGTAAATAAAGTTCTCTGACATCATCATTGTGTCTGTGATATCACTGTGACAGGGGTGAGGAACCAGTCGATCATGTGACCTGCGCTTCCATGATTGGTGTAGTGATTGACGGTGAAGTGACAGATGATGTCGTGATTTTGTAGCCTCTCATTGGCTGGGATCTATGGCCTCAGCCTGACATGGAGGCCGTATGTTCATAAAAATATTTAACATCACCGCAGCACAAGAGCTCTGAACCTTCCTCGCTCAGCCAATAGGAACGCAGAGAAGACGGCACACGTGTGGAGACGGCGGGAGGAACCGTCTGGTTTCAGTTAGAGCTGCAGCCATCGAAGAATCTGTCGCCATGGTCCTCAGACTTACACCTGCAGACCCTCAGAACTCAGCAGACCCTCAGCAGACCCTCAGATCTCAGCAGATCCTTAGCAGACCCTCAGATCTCAGCAGATCCTTAGCAGATCCTCAGATCTCAGCAGACCTCACCAACAATGAAAACAGTTCTGGTTGATCCGGCAGAGACAGAGGGAGCACGTCTCTTAAAGTAAAACTGAGACCACCAGAAATCATTTCAAATGTTCTCCGCGTTTAATATGACCTATGACCTCTAGGATTCAACTGAAAAAGGAACAAAAAATACGAATGTACAATAAGCTGGTTGAGAAGTGTGCACACCTGTTTGAGTTGAACAGCTGATATTTTACCGGAACTGAAACCGGTTTGACTTCAGCTGGAGGGAAATTTAATGTGAAAGTCCCTCAGACGTCACAGACCAGTTTAACCAGTCAAACCAAACTTTATTTATAGTCAAAGCAGCTTTCAGGAACAGGGCAGAGAGTTTGACAGGAAACTAAATGTAAAATCCATCAGTGATCACACAGACCATCAATTCATTTGTTTCCTTCAGACTTTCACAGTTTAACAGGAAACTGAAGAAACCAACCAGTCAGTGACTCTGTAGATCCTGACGTCATTAGAATGACGTGTCCCACATACTGACAAGATGTCCCACATTTTGACTCAGCAGGACCTGAACTCTGGCTTTAACCTGATGTGTACGAAGAAAGACGTCCTGTTAGAGTCAATGTCTCATACTGTGCTAATGAGGGACAGTCAAATATGATACTGAGAAAATGTCTCTCTTGCTGCTTGTTTTTATTATATATTTACACATGTATATTTCAGATTCTGAATCTAGAGATGTTTACCTGGTTAAAAACTCTGTTCTAATCAATAAGCACACAGAGACAGGGGATTAAATGAATTTGATTCACTGAAACTTTATCACTTTTATTTACATGAACAAACAGGAAACCAATCAATAATAATCAACGATCAACACCCCTACAGACTTTATTAGCTTTGTTTCTTGGTGGATGAAGCTGCTCAGCTGGGCGCTGCTCTCACACTGATAAGAGCTGATGATAAACTTCCTGTTTACTGCAGCTGATGAGGCTGCGCCCTCCATCAGGAGGACACTGATAGGATGCTGTGACCTCACTGTGACATCACTGAGAGCTGAAGGGGTCTGCCAGGCACGGAAGCAGGGACCTGAGGCAGTTTCAGTCAGAAATGGTGAGTTTATAGTTTTATTTTTGACAAACTGACAGGATGCAGGGACAGGGTGAGACGAGGCGACCTCTAACGGGAGCAGCTGATGACCTGCTCTGACCTCTGACCTGGATGAGGGGACCACAGAGTTCTGACACGTTTGCGAACCTGCAGGTCAGGACAGTTGATTCTGTCCTGCAGCACAGTCAGCGTGTTCTCAGATCTGCAGCTTACCATTACAATCAAATACTGGAATAAAAACTGAAGACAATAACACGCTCTGAAGCTCCAAGCAGAACTCCTTTAACCATAAGGTGACTGCACACCGGCAGCACGGGTCAGGCCCTTCAGTGTGGAGTGTACACGTTCTGTGTGGGTTCTCTGGCTTCCTCCACAGCCCAAAAAAAATGCTTGTTAGGTTAAATGGTGATTCTAAATTGGCTGTAGGTGTGAATGGTTGTCTGTCTCTCTGTGTTGGCCCTGTGATGGACTGGTGACCTGTGACAGCTGGGATAGGCTCCAGTGCCCCCACGACCCCGAACTGTATAAGCAGGAGAGAGTGGATGGTTGGAGACCACAGCCTGCTGGGAAACAAGGTTTCAAACTGCGCAGACTGATGGACGGATCAGATCTGTGTGAAATGTGCTGAATGAACGTTACCGGCTGCTCTAATGAGCTCTAATGAGGCTCTGGGGCAGGTTGGCCTCAGAGCTCCTTCCTGATGAAGGAGGTCAGAGGACACCTGACGGGCTGCTATAGGTTTCTTTGAATTTTACAAATATTTATGGATGCTGCTTCGGTCTTTGTGATGGTTCAGGCCCAAGCTTTTTTAGATGGCAGCACATCGAAGGCAGAGAGCTCACTTAAGTGTGAAACAGAGCCGCAGCTGAAAGTCACAGAGACCAAGGTTTATTTGATTTTACTGTTTATTCTTTTTTTTAGCTCTTTTTTATTTTATTTTATTGCATTTATTTTTTTTTATTTTTTGTTTATTTTTATTTTTTTGTTTATTTTATACATTTTTAAATTAAAATTGTATTTATTTATTTACAAATCATTTAAACTACAAATACAGCCATCATCCCCTAGACTCCCTGGAAGCTTAGCGTGTAAACCAGGGCCCAGACACACAGTGTACCTTCAGCTGCTCCCTTGTTTTCTCCACCAAGGGGGCGCCACAGCGGATTAATCCGCATTGGTAATTTGGCAGAGGTTTTACACCGGATGCCCTTCCTGACACAACCCTCCATGATGAGGGGGGTTTGTGTCCCCACCTGGAATCAAACCAGGGATTCAAAGGAGCAGCTGAAGGCAGATTTTACTCTAAAGCTCCTAAAATATTTGGACAGTAACACACTCCATGGAGAGGAAACACGATCAGCTGATGTTTTATATAAGCCAGAGAATCTTGAACACTCTCAGCCATGCAGGGGGTCGAACATATTTTAGAAGTAGCTTTTGTTTTAAGCTCTTTTTAAAGCACAGGGAAAGTGGCATTATGTGCGCGAGACAGAAGACATGTCCACATACTATGTTTAAGTAAAAGTAGAGTGGACTCTGACCTGTCAGTCATCACTGTTTAAATCAAACTGATCCGTAGCACAGCGATCAATCATCAATCACTGGCTCACACACACTTCCTGTCTGTTGCCGTCAGTTTGATTTTTATGCTCTTTGTACTGACAGGCATCAGCTGTGGCCTTATGTTACAGGAAGACATGGAACTTTTTAAATTTAGAACACATTTTAATAACAGAAGTTTGATGTTTTCAGAAATTACACTCAATCGTTCTGGTTTTTCCACACAGTAAAGACTTGGGTATTTCTGGTGAATTCCCCGATCATTTCTGGTGGGAGTTTAGCTTACAGGCTGTTGGCCCCCAGGGGCCCCCAGCATTTGCCCGCCCCGCCTCTGCTGATCAGCCCGACTGTTGAAGCTGCTTCCTGGAACAGGGCCCTGATCAATACCTGAGACCCTCACAGGGGATGTTTGTCAGTGACCTTTGGCCTTCAGCTGAGTCCACACAGCTGTGTTTGTGTGTCCTTCGGGCTCGTCGGGAAAACACGGCACCCGAGGCCCAGCTGTGTTTGAGCAGAGAGGTGAGAGTCCACGTCGGGTGACCGTCAGGCAGCAGCTGAAAGCGTGAACGTGCAGGACGAGTGAGAAATGTGAGGCTTAAAGCTGCAACTCTGAGAAACAGACTGGTGCTGATACAGCACTTTCTACTACAAGCCTCATACACACACACACACACACTCTCTGTGTCTTTAAGCATCACACACAAGGGATGCATTAGGACATAGACTGGAGAAGGCCAGGGTTCGAACCGCCAACCTTCCTGTTGAAGGACAACCCGCTGTGCCCCCTGAGCCACAGCCACCCACAAGAAGAAATGCTGTTTTATTGATCAGTGTTGTATTGATCATATTGTATTGATCGGTGTTGTATCTGCAGCTCAGACTTTGATCAGTTTTTCAGCTGCAGTTCTTTTCGTTGTTTAATATTTTGGGATTTTTCTGGGTGTTTTTTTTTATGTTCCAGCTTCACTTCATGTTCTTCTCTGTTTTCTGTTTCAGTGGTTCAGGGTTTTTTTTTTTAGTTTTGAGTTTTGATCAGCTGATTGATGCTTTCCTCAGAACAAAAAAAAACCTCTGTAACTGACATACAGACGTTACAGCTGTGGCACTAAAAGGAACCCACAGACAGATGTGAGCCAGTGAAATGTTGCGAAGAGCAAACGAGATAAACCCAAAGGGACGGGAAGAACAGGAGAGTGAGAATGATCAAAGCTGAAACAGAAACTGGATCAGATGGTGGTTCTAAAGACCAGAAGCATCAGTTTAAACCAAATCATTAACAGTAAATGTAACAAAATGAGACTGAGGGACTTCGCTGACGCAGTTTGTCACCTGCAGCTCCTTTCATTTGATTTTTGCAACACATCCGAACAGACAGGCAGGACCGCTGTGGCTCAGCGGGTCCAGCAGGTCTTCCAACTGGAAGGTCAGGGGTTTGACCCCTGACCTTCCAGTGTGCAAGACCGTTAAAGGTGCAGAATAATATGCTGTGAATGAGGCCTGTAGCACAAAATGCTGTAAAAGGACCAGAAATGTGGATCTGCAGGAGTCTGACTTTTTTAACTGATGCTGACCTTTGACCCGTTGCTGTGTCTGGAGCCTCCCACACAAAAGCTGAACTTTGACCACAAACCTTAACTGTCAGAGAGACATTCTGAGGAAGTTCCACACCCACAGAACAGACCAGAGCCTTCTGCTGCCCTCTTACTGAACCTGTTTGAGGTGTTCTGGGTGTGGCCCCGAGGGGATCCGGGACGCCGTGGTCAGCGTGGAGACCCTCTGGGTCAGCCTGGTGGTGCAGGAGAGCCCAGACCTGCACCGGCAGGTTCTGGGACAGTTTCTGCCCGCAGGCCGTCAGGCTGCTGAGCTGCTGGAATCTGAACCCTTTGCACTTTCACCTAAATTCCTGCAGCCTGACCTTTGACCTCTTACACCCTGTTCCTTCCCACTCAGTTTAAAGCAAGTCACACGCTGCACTCTGTAAGCACACTTTCTATAAGTCAGTTTGATAGCGTTCGACTGTGCTGAAGTGAGTCTGTGGATCGCCCGCGGTCCGACTTTATCAGCATCATCGCAGCTCTCAGCAGTCGCCGGTTTTCCTTGGCCCGTATTTCCTGTCTGGTTCTTATTTCTGAGGAAAACGAAGCTGGAGGAATCGGCGACGTAAAACGGGAAGTGAGCCAAACTCAGAGACGGAAACACGGGGGGGGGGGGGGGGGGGGATGTTTCTAA
>VUQH01052295.1:0-16148 GCA_015106775.1 Etroplus canarensis | reverse complement strand
GAGAGTAGGGAGGAGGTGGAGGAGAGCCTTGAGAGGTGGAGGTATGCACTGGAGAGAAGAGGAATGAAGGTCAGTAGAAGCAAGACAGAGTACGTGTGTGAATGAGAGGGAGGCCGGTGGAACAGTGAGGAGGCAAGGAGTAGAGGTGGCAAAGGTGGATGAGCTTAAATACTTGGGATCAACCATCCAAAGCAATGGACAGAGCAGAAGAGAGGTGAGGAAGAGAGTTCAGGCAGGGTGGAGTGGGTGGAGATGAGCGTCAGGGGTGCTCTGTGACAGAAGGATAGCAGCAAGAATGAAAAGGAAATTTTACAAGGCAGTAGTGAGGCCTGCCATGATGTATGGGCTGGAGATGGTGGCACTGACAAAAAGACAGAAGGCAGAACTCGAGGTGACAGAATTCAAGATGATTTTCTCTGGGAGTGACCAGGATGGACAGGATTAGAAATGAGTACATCAGAGGGACAGCGCATGTTGAGAAGTTTGGAGACAAAGTCAGAGAGGCAAGGCTGAGATGGTTTGGACATGTTCAGAGGAGGGATAGTGAATATATTGGTCACAGGATGTTGAAGATGGAGCTGCCAGGCAGGAGGGAAAGAGGAAAACCACAGAGACGGTTCATGGATGTAGTAAAGGAGGACATGCAGAGGGTTGGTGTGAGGAAAGAGGATGCAAGGGATAGGGTGAGATGGAGGCAGATGATCTGCTCTGGCAACCCCTAATGGGAGCAGCCAAAAGAAGAAGAAGAAGAAGAAGAAGAAGAAGAAGAAGAACAACAACAACAACAACAACAACAGCAAGAGCAAGAGCACCCTGGACAGTATGAAATGATATGTCATTCTGCAGTGTACTCAGAAGAATGACAATAATCGTGACTTTGAACTAAAATCACCACCTTTAACTGCAGTCCCACAAAGATAAATTTAACACATATTTATTTTCCCTAAAAGTTGGGAAATTCATGTAGAATAACACAAACTTCAATAAAACCTTCAATAAAAACATTCTCCCCTTAATCATTCTCCACAAGTGTCACATTATACTAGACAGATAGGTGTAGGGGTATGAGTCCTGAAATGTGCTTGGAGGCACAATGTGTGCACTGCATGGGACAAGTGCTCATTTAAATCATATTTCCATTAGCAGATATGACACTAAAGACAGCCTAAAAGAAGCTGAGGTCATACAGACAGCCTTTTACTAACACTTTAGGGGGCGGCAATGGCTCAACGCATCTGAAGACCTGTTTGGGAGCCGGAGGGTTGCTGAGGGCTCTAGACCCACCTGGACCTGGACCCTTTGGCCATCCAAGACCAGTTGGACCAAAGGCCAGGCGAGATGTTGGCTCACCCCCCAAGAATTGCCGAAGTGCCCTTGAGCAAGGCACCAAACCCCCTACATTGCTCATTGGCGCCTGTTGTGGGCAGGCTTACTCACAGACCTCCCTCACTGTATGCTTCTTCTTCTTTTGGCTGCTCCCTTTAGGGGTCACCACAGTGGATCATCTGCCTCCATCTCACCCCATCCCTTGCATCCTCTTCCCTCACACCAACCCTCTGCATGTCCTCCTTTATTAGGTGTATTCCATCAATAAGGATGTTGGTGATTTGAATTTCCCCATCTGGGGAGGAATAGTTGTTTGTTTGCTTGTTTTCTGATTCAGATATCAAATGATTTCTTGCGAGAGCAGGACGCATGACCAAACAAAACAGTGAATAAGATCTGTGGTACCTAGGCCACTACAGTTTACAGTGTTCCTTTGTGCATGAATATCTAAATTACTTCATCACACAGTAACAGACTGACAAACACTAACTGTTCGCGTATGAAGCAAAGGGATGTATGCATAATTATAAAGATGAAGAGCTTTATCGATGCAACCCCTGATATAATGTAGAAAACTATAGCATTAAAAACAGATTGCTTGACAGATTGTGACCAGATGTCATACTGTGGTAAGTGAGCAGGAGTGAGGCAAAATGAAGCAACGACACTGAAAGGGAGAGAAGAGAGAAAGAAAAGGGGATAGACACAAGGTTTCCTAGAGCCAGTGAGTATTTATAGATCAGATATAGCCAGAACCTCTGCCTGGCAGCAGCACTGAGCTCCTTGTTGCTCCTGCTGATGTCTCTGTACACATCCGTCCTGACTGGCTCTGTGGAGAATATTAGGGGAGGATGTGATGTGATATTCATGGCAGAGACAGAGGTCCAACTCACTGAGTTAAGGTACTGCACTGAATGAAGCCAGGCAGTCTACACTGGGGGGGGTTCTCTGTGTTGTACTAATAATACTTTAATCCACCTTCGCATGTTTTAAAATCTCCAACCAAATCCAAACGTTTTTTAAATTTTCTTTTCTCTTTCTCTCTCGGTGTGTATGTGCGCGTGTGTACATTTGGGTGCGTGTCCGCGCGCGCCAGCCCGTGTGAGAGTACCGAGCAGGAGCGCTCGTGGTTCACTCAGCTTCTGGATGCCGAGAGCGCACGCAGACACAGACACGCGAAATAACGGCACACACAGGGCTCTCCCTTTTCTTTTTTTAATGGCAATTCCAATATGACTTGTTAATCTTATTATACCCGTAGCCATCCTCCGTAAAGGCGAAAAAATAAAAAGAAACCACAATTATTTTCACAAGACTCGCCAACACATCAGCTGTTTCCCACAGTTCCACATTCCGGCGCACACGGGGAATATGAAGGCGAAAAACCGTGACCAAAGCTTGTCGGACTCCAGAGAGCTGGACGGATCGTATGACCAGCTAACGGGTGAGTGGAATACCGTTGGATGCTGTATGATTGTCTGCAGGTTAGGATTGAATGCATTAAGCCGAGATTCTGTAAAAAGCCACGAACTTCAGGTGGTTTTGAAATGTTGCAACCTGTCCACCATTCATCTCTTTTTCTAAAAAGAAAAAAGAATACAACTATTTTACGCTTTTTTATGGTATTGGGATTTTATTGGAAAGGCATCACCACCTTTCACGTTCTCACACTTTATTCATTATTTTAAAGTAGTTTTTTGGTTGTGTTTCTATAAGCATGAGAGGATGGACAAGTTGAAACATGAAATTTGACAGGAAAAATATGAATGTGTCATTGTTGCATGTCCCTGTGGTTGCGTAATGTGGTGCGTAATGTTGCTGTATGATGGTTTGTTTCTGAAAAAAAAAAATCAAATAATTAAGTGTAATCAGTTGTGTGATTGTGCTGGCTTGGCTCAGCTATGGGGGACCACCTCACTCTTCTAGATGTCTTGGCTGACCGGGTCTTGGAGTTCCAACACATCCCTCTGCTTTGGCGATTTTCCACTTTGGACAGAAATCTCACGCCTCCCGTGCTGTCTGTCTGCTGAATTCTGGGACAGTAGTTTGTAAGGGATCGAGGTTTTTCCCGCTGTGTTTATTTTCCTATGGAGTTCATTTATGCGTAAACAACTTGGTCCAATAAACCGTGAAGTGAAACTGTCGTGGTCTCTGTGTGTGTGTGAGAGAGAGAGAGCTGGCAACGACACCTTTAGTAGCACTTTGTCAGCACAGATTAGACTCAGCACACATTAGTTTTACAGCGATATAATGAAGCAGCTTATCGAGTGTCAGCGAGCATCCCTGCACATACCTATGCTGCGTGTGTGCCCACTGTGAGCTAAGCACTCCCTTGAGGTGTTTTGTTGCCTTCAGTTGGCACACTGTCGCCAACACGTCCACAGCATCCCCGCTTATGTGAGGAGCGTTTGCCCATTAAGTGCCAGCTGCCTAAATAAATTGCTTTGCGTTTACGCCTGAACACATCTGAGGCCTGCAAAGGGAACTGTCCCTGTCCAGACAGCTGTTTGCCTCGGGCTCGACGGGGACACTTTAATCTCGTTTGCACTCTTCCACGCTTTAGCAGCTAAGCAGTGCTTTGTCAAAGAATTTAATGCATCCTAAATTAAGAAAAGATTGCTGCGGTCTGCAACAGTGTGCGAGTATGGTCTGCAGTGAAACATCCGTGTGCAGGTATGCATGCGTGGGTGAGTTAAGAGACAGTTAACCAGGAGCTGCACTTTTTCTGTTGGCTATTGTTGGAAGTTCAAAGCAATGATTTTTTTTTCTGCTGAAAAAAAAACATCCATCAGCTTTGCTTGAGTCTCCCTGCCTTGAATCTTCACATTTGACTTTGTTGTATATCATAAAATGTAACAGGGGAGGACACAGAACCTTCTGTAATGTTAATCTAAACTCTCAGGAGATTCATAACCTCCCCCCTTCCTTTCATTCCAGCTTGTTGAAATGGTCCCCTGTGTCTGACTGTCCACAAGAAGTCATGTTGCTATTTTAATAGCAAGGGGGGGGGGGGCTAAGTCATTCACTGTGCTGGAGCAATTTACTTCTGGCATAGTTATTAATGACTTTTTCTAAGTTGTGAATTGCATAGTTAATTCATCTTTGGAAGTTGCTGTCAACTTTAAAACATACTTAGCCCTTATAGTTTGCATGGTTATTAAGGCAGAATCCTGCCAAGTCTCTATAATGAAGATGTGAACTCGTAGAGAAATCTTGCTGCTCTTTTGTTTATGAATTTTTTGAAATCCGGGAAGTAGCTGACCACAAAGTGTATGACAGAGACAGATCAGATGACAGAGGACTTTCCTTCATTAGTCTGACCAAACAGAAAAAGTCTATAGTGTGATGTGTGCGCATGACTTGTGAAAATGGGTTCTTAGGTGTTTTTGTGTGTGTGTGGGAAGGACGGTTACAGGTGAGTCATTCTTCTTACTTACCAGTAGGTAGTGAGCGGGATTCAGCGAGATGAGTGTATCTATGTGTGTGTATGCTTGGAGCGGAGCTGACCTGTGTTGCTTAAAGGCAGTGTGGGTGGTCTCCAATCACAATTTGAGTGAAATGTAACCCTCTAGAAATAACTCCCTCTCAGCCTTCAACATTGTACAGAAGTGCACCCCACTGTGTGTGTGCATGTGTTGGAGCGTGTGGTACCCTGGCATTCCCTGTTGTGTGTAAGAGCACCGGCTGAGAGATGAGAGGTAATTATAGAAGCGTGGTACGGTAATCTCCTCTTCCACCTCACAAGCCACACTCAAGAGGAATCATATCACCTACACACACGAGAGATCACAAACGCATAAAATGTCTTCACATGTATATAGCTATTATCTCAATCTAGTCATGCTTACCTTTCCTCTCCCCAAGTCCAGCATACAATCAAAAGGCTAAATCAGTAGTGATTTGGTGGTAATAATGTGCATCACTGGATGCACTGAAGCAGAAGACAAGGGTGTTAAATTTCATGTTTTAAACATTTTAGCAGAAATGTTTAGATTAGGCTCTCCTCTTTAGTACCTTTTTGCTGCATCATGCTACTCCATCTTGATGGTTAAACTGTTTTTTATCTTTTTTCTTCATGCGCAGATGATCTGTCACATCCAACTCGGCACTATTTTATTTTATTTTATCAATGATCAGTAGTTTATATTTTCTCAAACCTGTCCTCAGGTGGAAAGTGAGATTTTTTATTATTATATTTTATATCACAAGCTTTTGGATGGTGGCATAGTGGTGTGATGGCTAGCACTGTTGCCTCATGGCAAGAATGTCCTGGGTTTGAATCCACCGGCCAGCTGAGGTCTCTTTTGAATGTTCTCACCATGCTTGAGTAAGTTCTTTCCAGATACCCTGGCTTCTTCCCACAGTCCAAAGATATCTACGAGGTCAGGTTAACTAGTGATTCTAAATTGGCCATAGGTATGAATGTGAGCGTGAATGGTTGTCAGTGTTGTCCCTGTGAAAGACTGGCGACCTGTCCAGTGTGTACCCCACCTCTCAGGCAACTGGGATAGGGTGCAGCTCTCCTGCAACTCTGAATTGAATAAGCAGTCAAGAAAAAATGGAGATTATTATATTATAATTATGAAAACATCTGTGTTGTTCATGTCTTTTTCCCCACTAAACATGAAAGTGTTTATTTCAAAGTATAGTCAAGTCTGGCATGTGGAGATCATTGAACATATCTAAAAAGCCATATGAATGACCCAAGAAAACATGGAATTTATAGCATCTCCCAGACCTGCTTTTGACCTAGTCATGGCAGAAGAAAGTTGCAGCTTTATCACATTACAGATTTTGAGAAACTTCAATAAACTTGGTAGGTATATAACTCCAGAGGAATAGTAGGTTGCTGCTTTATTTCAGCTCTCTGGCCTAAATAAATAAATGATACTTCTGGATCTTATGGGGGAAAAACATTTTAAAACGGGTGAAGTTTTATGTGTAATAGACAAATATCACTTCAGCGTCTACTTTTATACCTATGAGGTAGTGAGCAAAGCCCAAGTCCTCATAAAGACACAAAAATAAAGCAAATCTGGATCTTATGGGGAAAATATGTTATAATTGCCAAAATGTTATATGTACGAGACAAATATCTCTTCAGTGACTATTTTTATAACTACCAAGTTGTGAGCAAAGTCCAAATCCACATGAAGTAATAGTAATAATGAGGGAAAATCAGACCTCTTTAGCAAATCATCTTATTTCTCTAGTTCACCCAGATCTGATCTGATCCAAAATTTGACATGATTACAACTCTGCATTTTATCTGCCAAGTAATGAACAAAGCCTCAGTCCATGTTTTCCCCCCATCTTTTATTGCTACAAGAGTAATGTACAGTACAGTAATCTAGAGGGAAATTCAGACTACTTGGACACTACTTGGACACAGAGTGTTTATAATATTACGTATAACCATTCATGTGGTTTTATATATACATGTGTTTGTGTTCAGATTATGTGAAATATGTGAGACAGGCCAGAAAAAGGTCTCTCCCATTAACTCATTATTCATTTTTAGGTAACTGAGGTGGTAGCAATACTTTCCAACAGTCAGCACAAAAAGGACAAACTACTCACACACTCAGGCACATGCATAAGGAAAAAATGTACACATATGCTCACAATCAGACAGAAGGGAACTATTAATTTTAAGTACAGTAGCTTAGATTGCCTCAAGGAGTAACATCAGTCTGTGATTGAAGGTTCATAATGTAGAATGCCCTATTCCAGAACAGATCAATAGCATGCAAAAGCCCCTCTGACTTTTCATTTATTTCTGTGGTACACTGACATCATAACAACTGAGAACAACTGGTGTTGGTGTTTGCTAGAAACTAAAGTCTGCATGATGTCCTGGAGAACCGACACAATCTCATGTTTCTGCGGAGAGTGACCAGGGAAGCGGGTCACTCTCCTGGGTTCTGAGAGAATGTGTAAGTACTGCAAGATAAATGGTAGCCAGTCTCTTACTCATTCCTGCTCCCCAATGTTTGCTTGTCAAGAGCTTTAACCATCCTGCATTGATGGTTGCTGTTTATCTATTTTCTGTCTATCCTTTAATATGACAGACAAGTGAGCACCACAGACTGTATGAAAGAGGAAGATCTCTGAGTAGACAGTGCTACTTCTTCTTGTTCTCATTTTAGGGCAGACTGGATGCTACATTGACTCTGCTTCATCCTATTAAGAAAGGGTGCTTGCTGATTAGCATGCTTCAGTAGATATCTCAGCAACACAACGCACAGATATTTATTACATAAATTATCTGCTGATATTCTGTTGATTATATTAACTCATTTTGAATGTTTTTTTTACAGTTTAGATTCACAATCTTACATATTGTGCATTTAATCTTGACAGATTATTTCTCTCACACAAAACCACCAGCACTCAGAACCATGCCAGGCTTTAAGTCAGGATAGTTTTTGCTCAGACCAAGAAAGATACCCATGAAAGAGGGAAATATTGAGGTAAAGGTCATTAGATAATCTGGAAGCCTCATGATACCTAACTCAGATTCCTGGCTGAGGCAAAGCTCCCATGGTGGAAATCATAATTTACAACTGTCAGATCAAACTGATTCCAGGGGAAAGACTGCTTTCATAATTGAGCCTGTCAGAGGGAGTTTAGCCTAGAGTCACCTTCTAGGCATGGGTGCTTTTATTGCAGCTAGAATTATAATAGCCACTGGCACTAATTAAAAGCCTTGATTTAATGTGTCATCTGATGTGCCAGGACATGTGTGATACTTGTTGGCTTTTTTGGGATCTTATCCTGGTTCCTCAGTCCATGTTTTTCATGGAAGTGCCGTGTGAACTGACCGTGTCACTGGATGGAGAAATGCTTAGAGGGATTCTCAACTGTCACATTGTCTGCGTCGCTGAGGGAAGCAAAGAAGGATATGACAATGAAAGATGGGAAGGAAGGAAAATGGGAAAGGGAAGGAGAAAAGCAAAGTGTAAGATGATGAATTAGGTTTCAGACAGTAATGCATTTATCAAGAAAATCCCAGTGATGCTCAATGGTACTCTGTAGGCGTTGGTAGCCCTATTATTAAAGCGTATTCTGCCAATCATATCCCACTAATGCACAACCCTTAACGCTCACTTTTGTCCTTAATATGAGAAATTTCCGCCTGAGACATTCAAAATGTGTGTCTCTTAAGGTAAAGTGGATTAAATGTTTGAATGGAAATGTCATCATCCTCACGTATGCTTTGTATTTCTAAATAATCTGACGGTCCACCCTACCTCCCACAACTCTCTCTACACTCTTTCAAATCAGATTATATAATAAAATCTGATACGTCTGTCTCTAATAAAGTGTCTTCAGTGTCTTAGTTTCTGTTGCTCTTTCTGCACGTGTCTTTGTCAATTCTTAGTTCTGTGACTGTCCTCAAACAAAACTCCCTCCTTGACCCTGATCCTGCTTCACTCCTCTCCAACTCTGTCAGGCCACAATGGGACCATAGCTTAATAGGGCTGGAGTCCAGAATCAATCCTAATGAGTTTTAATCTTTGACCAAATCTACGGAGGGCCCAGTGATCGTTAATTAAAATAAGAGCTGTTCACCTCTCCCTTGATGCTAGAACCCCTTCTCCTCTTCTCTGTAAACACACTCATTTATAAACGCCTGCAGGGCAAAAGGAGAGGAAACGAGTGAGAGAATGAAGAACAAAGCAACAGGAGATGGGAAGATGGGATGAAGAAGCAGAATTTGGGAGATAGGAAAAGTCAGTGTATGTCTTAGAGTGAGAATGTAGGAATTAAGGGGAACAGGGAATTAACTTGGAAAGAGATATTTTATTCAGTGTGTGAAGTCAGAGGGTTGCTTTTTTTCTCTCAACATCATTCTAATGCTGCTACCTTGTCAGGGATGTTTATCAACAAGCGACTGATTGACTGACTGACAGAAAGTGTCTCTGAGTGTGACAGAGCCCTGTGTCATTCATTGTGCCCCCTCCCCCCATGCTTCACTGTACTGTCACTCACAACATCTGATCTGCATTAAAAGGATTTTTTGTCCATTAGGAAAAGAAACCAGCAGATAACCAAACAGTACAATGATGTATATTATAATGTAATATAATACACTAGTAAACTTTAGTTATGGCCTTTGTCTCATTCTATTGTGTGTGTAGGCTATATAACAGAGTCCTCTATTGTCAAGGGGTATCATCTTGCATGTCTCCAATGGAAGATAGGGTATTATTCCATGTGTGTGTGAGAAGCTGTATACATTTGTGTAGAGGATGTCTGAAGGATAATCGTGACTGCCATTGACTGAGTGTTATGTGGGGAAAGGATGTCTGGAGAAGTGATTGGGTGTGTGCTGCTATCTTCCGACATTTCCTTTTTAACTTCAGTGCAATTTGGTGGCTTATTCCAATAGTACATGTGTGAAAATTATAATTTAAAGAAAATAATGTTTATTATCATCTCCTGATCTGGAGTGTGTGTGTGTGTGTGTGTGTGTGTGTGTGTGTGTGTGTGTGACAGACAGCCCAAGCAAGTAGGCAATATTAAAAGTAATTTATCTGTAGCCTACTGATAAAAAGCCTACTGATATTTTTGAGAAACAGCACTGGTGTGATTGACAGCACAGCAGAGAGTGATAAGGAGAAACGTGGAAGTGATAAGAAGAACTCCGGGGTTTGCACCTGTCAAAAGTAAATCCTCATACACTGACATAGCACACACACACATAAACAGGGTTTTGACCTGAGGGATGGTAGTGAGGGAGAATGCTGCAGTTGGTCTTACAATCAATCAGTTAGTTCTGACAGAACTTTGGACAGAGGGTAGTTAATAACACACAAGCACAGGCACACACACACACACAGACACGCATAAGTAGAGGCACTTATACACATACATATAGTGGGAAATGAAGGAACCACAGTGGGAAAAGTCTGGTCAATATCTGTCAGTTAGCCTACCAGTCAGAATAAACTCAATGTCTCTCAGTGCACAGTGTCAAACCGATAGCCCAATCAAGCCAAGTTTAATGGAGAATCTTGTCTGCTGCCTTGCTCAGTAGCAATGGCAAGTACTGCCTGGAATCAGCATTGCTTGCAGAGCTGCACCTGGACTGTAGATACTGAAGCAAATTCTTATAGGTTTTTGGACAATTGAAAACTCTCTAAAAAAGATGTTTTTCTGTTTTTTTTTTTTAAAGGTCTGAGGTTTAATGATAAAGTTACAAACTGAAAACGGACATTAGACAACAACAGTCTTTTAAGACTGCACACTACACATGATGGATTAAATACAAAAGAAAAACACACTTGATGAGGCAATCCCTGAAATCCCATGAGAAAATGACTAATTCCTGTAGCAGAGCAGAAGTGTACGTTTTGTGTTGACAAGGCAAACAAATTAAGAATAAATGATGCAAGTAGATGAAATACTATAGGTGATGAGAATCCAATTTGTATTGCCTAGTTACTCTGTAAGGTGTTGTCATCTGACAGAAGAGAGCAGAAATCATTAAACCAGTATCATTAGCTTCCTGGCAGGCTTAATCTGCCCTTGCTCTGGCCCCACAATGGGTACCTTCATCATACCTCTTCTGTCAGCCTGGGGCCAGGTTGTCAGAGGGGACACTATGTGACAGCTTGGTCTTTATCTCTCCAGGGAGAGATGCTGACGTCAGCCAAATTCACAACTAAATATGCACACTGTGAAAAGTAGAAGGAAACAACAGCAATTGCATTCTGGAGGCTATACTATGGTTCAAGGTATTAGAACTGTATGAAAGAAGGTTATTAAGCTATACCAAAATGCTGAGCTGGGATTTTCATCATAGAGTCATGTCACAGAATCATGTCTATGTCTTGACTGTTGAACTAGCCTGTACTCTCATGCAGCCACACTAAACTACACACTTGTGAATCATAAAGATGGATACTTTAGAAATCTAACAACATATTTGTGTACTTGAAAATCCATTTGCTTTAATCATCTCCATTGCACACTGTTTGCTCTGGGTGTTTGCTTGTTGGCTGTGGGGCTTGAAAATCCTATTTTCCCCTTGCTATCCCCCTCTGGCACTGGTAAACCGATTACTCACACAGCAACCTGACGTTCCAAAAGTACTTCTCCCTAGGCACCATGGCCTGGAGCCAGAATTTCATAAGAGTTAATGGAGTATACTAATCAACACACACATAGACAGAAACACACAAACTCACACACAGGCAGGTTTGATTGATTGCTGGAGTGACAGTTGTGACTGCAATGGGATCATTACCAACCTGGAGCAGGGCAACAGTCTCTGACATTAGCAAAGCTGGACCTGAACCTAATGCTGTATACAGGAGAAAGGAAAAGCAGTGAAAGAAAGACAAAGAAAAATGATCATTTCAAATATTAAAGAAAGGCATAGAAACTGGTGGAAAAATGTTTATTTCCTAAAAAGCCCTCTGACTTTTATCACATTCTACCTTGCTGCCTGTCTGATTTAACTGATCTTTCAGCTTGTTGGTTAATGTTGATCGTGGTTGATGCCTTGCCTTACAACATGGTTTAGGTTGTTTCTGTTCCTTTTTTCATCTGTGCTTTGGAGAATAAGTTTCAAGCTTCAAGGAGAAAGTTTGCGTCATTCCTGAAATAGAGTCTCAATCCTGTAAGGTTTGGTCTGAGAATAAAACAGATGGGCAATCTTCGCTTTAAAATCAAGCAAACAATCAGACCAATGCCATTTCACCACATTCTGAAAGAGCAATACACTAAAGCTCTACTAATGAGTTTAATCAGAACACCATGATTTAGACAGCATCCTTCTGAAAAAATGCTAGAAAGAGCTTCAGCTAGACCAAACAATATTCCCTCAAAAACACAGAGCTAATTAGAACCTGACCCCTCTACTGAAGAATCCATTCTATTTTGTCTTGCAAAGGTGCAAGGGAATAAAACACGACCTGGCCCATCCTCATAGAATTTTGAAATGGTTGTTACTAATGTAAGGACACAGAAACCTTCAGTACCAGTTTGACCCATCATTCTTAGTTCCTTCCTCCTCCAGCAGCAATTCACGATTCCCTCAGAAATAAGATTTTATCAGGTATAATTTCTGTTCTCATTCTACAAAAAAAGAGATTAAAAATGTATGTTATCTTCAAGATAAATGTGCTATTAATTTTATGACTATAGTTTATAATTATAGGAAAGTGAGTATATGTTTGTGTGCTTACATTTTTTAAATTATTACACAATTACACTTTATCTTCATGTTTTGCACTTGTTAATGCAATGAAGATTCTGCTATGGAGTTTCAAAACTGCTGATAGAATATTGCAGGGACTTTTATTAAAATTCTTAAAGATAACAGCCCCAGATAGTTTAAAAAAAGATCTTTTGGCAGGATTCAGCGTTGCCTTCGGTGCCTGTAGAGACACCTTATGTGAAGTTTATCTGCAATGCAGGGACGACCTTGGTCTCTCTTTTATGAATGCCATAAATCCTTCTATGTCATATATACTACATACAGAAATTCAGTCAGAGACTGACCTGCCCCTAATTAGCAGAGATTTTACTCACCATAAAACTCTAGCCTGCTCCATCTACAGTTCTTTCTCCTACACAACTCCCCTCTGCACAAAAACTGCATTGCAAGACCTTCTCTCCTCAAACTCTCAGCCCCAGCTAAAAAAGAGTAGTGTTAATTTGTAAAATCGTTTCTGCAAAGCAGTAGATACCTTTAAGGTTTAAGTCTCCTGTCTGCAATAATTCAAATGAGAATGTTTGTTCATTTCCTAATTGTAAATTTATGCAACTGTGTTGGTGTTGAGACAGCCACCCACTCTGTATGTCCCAGGAGGTTTCAGCCTGCAAAAATCGGGGAAATAAACATGAAGTATCCTTCAGCTGCAGCAAATTTTTTAGCTCCTTCCAAAACTCTTTCAAATCACCCTAACAGATGCTTTTAAAAAATAAAAATAAAAAAACACTTGCTTATTACCAACTTAGTTCAAGCAGTCTGTCAACTGATTCTTACCCATGCTTGCTTCCAAAACTACGCGATATCTATCAAAACCTACAGTCTGCTCGAAAGGATTTCACAAATTGGGCCTTGATAGCAAGAGAAATGTACACACAATTTCCAATTCAGAAATTATTTATTTTAAACTAAAAAACACATAAAGAAACTCAAACTATGGCAAATGTAATCACTACTTTTAGTGGTGTGAGTGCAGGAGCAAGGGGATGGGTAGGGCAATGTTGTATAATGCAAGAAAACGAACCAAAATCTACTCAAGTGTCTCAGGAAGGAGAGCCACACTATAAATGAGCTCCAAAAGCTTTTATAGAGCACTGGCTCACTGTGCCTAGATGTTGCCAGTGTTACTGATTGTGGACAAACCATGCCTGCTCTCCTGTTCCTGCAGGAAGGAGCTGCTACACAGGAAGACTGGGTAAAGAGGGCCGTCATAATGAAGCTGAAAAGAGATACATGTTGAGTCACTTTACAAATCCCCTGTTATTCCCTCTTCAACCCCATTGGTGTCACTATCAGGAAATATTCATAACAATAAAAGCCAGTCGATCATCTCATGATTCCCCCATTCAGTGCATAAAAGGCATTATTCCTCTTGAGCCCTTTTCTTTGTTCCATTTTTCTGTAGATAATGCATTGCAGATGATCAAGTTAAAAGTTGATGCACAGCTGGGGCAAGCAGATATTACAGATGCTTTCAGAGTCATTCCATTCTGTTACTCACAGTGGCAGTGCATGTTCAAAGATTTGCTTGTCTTTTAAGTAGAAATTTGATTGCCTCCATAGCCTTTGCATCTCTGAAAGCCTGTCAGTAGCATTATGCCGGATACTCTATAACACCTATAAACTTCCTTTTTGTTTTGCCTCTTATATATAATTTTTAGTAGTATACTTTCACTTATTTGTTTGTTCACAGCACACACAGACAAAAGTTTTTTGTGCATTTGGTGTTGCTCTGAGAGGATGTTTATAACAACTTGCCAGAGTAAAGTGATTAAATGCCCTTATTGACATTACATTATTTGTATTTCTGTAATGCTTAGCTAAATGAATGAATGAATGAATGAATGAAATAAAAGCAAACACCACATCAAACTCCTTGCTCAGTGCAGAGCTGTCCTTGGTGACCTTCTGGAGCCAGCTCATCAAAAGTGATGCTTCTGACAGCTTTGTCATCCCTCTGGAGAAAAGCTATCTTTCAAATTTGCAAGCAACAGCTTCAGGTATTTATATTTTTTGTCATGCTTTTTAGACCATTTAAAGCAGCTTAAGGTGGATGGTTTGAGACGAAAACACACAAAAGGAAAAAATTGGTGGAAGATACTATGTATGGAAAACTGAATATAAAAGCTGACTGAAAATGCTTGCTCAGTATTTGACGCCTTTGCAAAAAGAATGAATTTATCAGGGGTCACAAGGACATTTGAAAAAGGCTTCTTACCCCCAAAAAACACAGAAGTGATATCAGATTTTTGTGGTGAACCTGTTTCATGGACCCAACCTTGACCCAGGCAAAACACAAAAGATTAAGAAAAATGAACCTGGCTAGATCTTAGTCGATTCAGCAGGGACATATTCAGAATGAGAAAAGCTTAGAGTTATTATTGAAAGCAAGCCTACAGCATTACATTCAAATAGATTTTGAAATGTCACCTGGTGCATGATTGTTGTGTTTCTCTCTTTTATTTGACGTGTGTGTTCTACCATAAAATAATGAGGAAAAAAGGCACAAAACTCACTGGAATGCAGGAAATCAAGAGTTTAACAATAACACTCATTTGCATGCAATACTGCATGTTTGAATAAAAGCCAAAATGAAAACCATACTTGAAAGAAGCAACAGAGAAGTGCCTGTTTGATTGATGATTTTTCCCTGTTTGGTCACCTTTACATTTTTTAACCCACAAGGTGCTTGCAGTGAGGGTGACTGAAGGAGAAGTAGAGCACACGACTACTTCATACTCACAGAAAGTCATTAAGAGGGCTAACGATTATTAATGAGGCCCAAATAAAATTCATGTATTGAAATATGGGCCTATCATTTTCTTCTTGTGGGTTGTTGGCAGAAAGAGGTTGTGCTGGATTTGGAGTCAAAGTGGACATTACCTATGGTGTGGTTATCCATTTTCTCAAAGTTACAATTTTGGATGTCATGGATGGCGCTTACATTGCTTTAATGTGCTAATCACATGTTCACTCTTAAATAGAAGGTTTGTGGTTAATAGGCCTTTCCATGCCTTGTTTCTTTCGCTTTCCTTGGCTTTCCACCTTTGTAATTACTGTTTTATATGTGTTGTCAAACTCTATTGGGTTCATGGTAAAATCCTTAGCTGTCAGTGGCTGTCATGGTGAAATCTACAACATGACTTTCAGAAGTAATCAAAAAATAAGGTATAATTAGCTTCTAAAAGCCAATTCTTATTTGAGTCTTTTTCCCAGTTATAAAATATCTATATTCAGTAAGGTCAGAGGCTAACAAATCTTATTTCTTTATTTTTGAATGTGGAGTGTATTATATTAAACATGTACAGTGGATACGGAAAGTATTCAGACCCCTTTAAATTTTTCACTCTTTGTGTCATTGCAGCCATTTGCCAAAATCAAAAAAGTTCATTTTATTTCTCATTAATGTACACTCAGCACCCCACCTTGACAGAAAAAAAAGCAGAAATGTAGAAATTTTTGCAAATTTATTAAAAAAGAAAACTGAAATATCACATGGTCATAAGTATTCAGACCCTTTGCAGTGACACTCATATTTAACTCACATGCTGTCCATTTCTTCTGATCCTCCTTGAGATGGTTCTGCTCCTTCATTGGA
>VUQH01052285.1:2333-14213 GCA_015106775.1 Etroplus canarensis | reverse complement strand
AAAGGGACGTCTTAGAGAGGCAGAGTTTCTCAGAAGTAAAGATGGGCAGAGGCTCTCCAATCTGTGAAAGAGTGTGTAAAAAGATTGTGGAATACTTCAGAAACAATGCTCCTCAACATCAAATTCCAAAGGCTTTGCAACTCTCATCATCTACAGTGCATAACATCATCAAAAGATTCAGAGAAACTGGAGATGTCTCTGTGCATAAGGGACAAGGCCGAAGACCTTTATTGGATGCCCGTGGTCTTCGGGCCCTCAGACGACACTGCATCACTCATCGGCATGATTGTCACACTGACATTACTAAATGGGCCCAGGAATACTTCCAGAAACCACTGTTGGTTAACACAATCCGCCGTGCCAGCTGCAGATGGCCAACTAAAGCTCTGTCGGAAGGAAGACATATTTAGACATGGGCCAGAAGCACCGTCATATCCTGTGGGCCAAGACTCATTTGAAATGGACTGTTTCAAAGTGGAAAAGTGTTCTATGGTCAGACGAGTCCAAATTTGACATTCCTCTTGGTAATCACGGATGCTGTGTCCTCCGGGCTAAAGAGGAGGGAGACTTTCCAGCATGTTATCAGCGTTCAGTTCAAAAGCATCTCTGATGGTATGGGGGTGAATAAGTGCCAACAGTATGTGCAGCTTGCATGTTTTGGAAGGAACCATGAATGCTGAAAGGTATATAAAGGTTTTAGAGCAACATATGCTCCCCTCCAGACGATGCCTACTGTATTTCAGTGAAGGCCTTCTGTATTTCAGCAGGACAATGCAAAACCACATACTGCAGCTATTACAATCAGGCAAGAATGGGACCGAATTCTAACACCAAAACTCCAGAAACTCATAACCTCGATGCCCAGATGTCTTCAAACTGTTTTGAAAAGAAGAGGAGAAGCTACACCATGGTAAACATGCACCTGTCCCAATTAGTTTGAGACCTGTAGCAAACATCAAATTTGAAATGAGCTCATTCTGTGCATAAAATTGTAATAGTTCTCTCTTTAAACATTTGTTTTGTTATTTATTTTCTGTTGTGAATAAAATATTGGCTCATGTGATTTGAAAGTCTTTTAGTTTTAATTTTGTTCAAATTTAAAGAATGTCCCAACTTTTCTGGAATTTGAGTTGTTTAGTGAGGGCCAGATCTAGTAGTGATTTGCCCCAGAGCAAAGCCCTCTTTTGGTGTTAAAAAAACAACTGTAGGATTTATGCAAGACGCACAGTGATGAGTTACCAAATGAAAGGTGTAGACAAATACACATGAGAGCACAAAATTTTGGGGGAGCAAGTATTTAAATGCAACATATTAAAAATATTTGCTAAAGCTTAATTTACCACAATATTAAATAAAAAAAAGCATATCTTCTTTAGCCTTATGTAGCTGTGATAGTTTCCCACTATAATACTAATATTGAATATATATATTTAATAGCATCAAAGGAAGGTGAAAAAATTTACTGAATACAAAATGCATGTACCATGGATGCAAAATTACTTTTTAAAGTGAGCAGAGCCAGTTCACAGAATTTCAGGTTAATCACATTTCTACACAAAGATCTGTCCATAAAGAAAAGTACAGCGCGTGCTCACCAGTGTACACACAAACATAACATACAGACAGGTCTTTAAAAAATTTGATGTTATTTACTCAGGTAGATCTTAAAATGATTTTTAGGCATCACTGAATGTGATTTAGGATTTTGGGGAAACTGCTTGTTGCCCCCTGCTGGCTGTAAGATTCTTTCATTTGACTTAAATAAATATCTAGTTGACGCAAACAGCATGCAGAAAAATAATCTGAGTAATGTGTGCATTTATGCATATGGCAGAATAGCAGTACTTTTATTAACATGCAGATAGGTCAGAATCTTCTTCTACACATCTACAGGTAAGCTTTTAAAAACAAATTTCAGGTTTATAAGATGGATTTAACTAATAAACAAATCTTTCTCTGGATAAATCCTGTGCCCCACCTTAAGTTGTCAGATTTTCCGGAGAATAAGCTAAAACTTTAATTTTCCCACACTTGAGAAATTTGACAGTAGAATGGTATACTCCAACCACCATAACCCCAGACAATCACATCAATTTTTGATGACTTTGCCTTTATGTGCTGGTCATCACCAAAATTAACTGGTTGCATTTATGTACAATAATATTTGCATTGTTTGCAAGTTACCTGCCAAAGTTTCCACTTCCCTCAGCACCTTTTTCAAAATTATAAAATTATATAACATTTCACACTCATATAAGTAAACTATGTGTGAGTGTAATTGTGATATACCTCAGTTCATCTGCACTGAAAATAATTCGTCTCTCCAAGACTGCAGCTGCAAACACCAGCAACACTTCCTTGTCGGTCAGGCAGCCGAAGAGCGTGGCAAAGTTGACGTGTTCCAGCCAAGAATCCAGTGGCCGGGTCAGCCTGATGATCTGGTGGAAAGTCACCACTGTCACAAATATGTCAACAGTGGTATCAGCATGTCATCACTCAACTGACATAATACTGACTTTCAACTCTTTCTATGCTGCTGTTTCCAGGTACTAAAGCCTGATTAGGCTTATTTAGATCTTAAGGTGTTAATTTTAGTGCTTTCGTGACCCATTTCTTCCACTTCACAAAAAAGTCTTTACAAAACCAGAGAACTATGACTTTGTTCTCCCGCTCCCTGAGGGTAGGTCACAGTAACTAGCACAGACAATGGCCTGCATCAGTGAATACTTGAGATGGCTGAACTGTTAAAACATGGTATGTTGGCTGAATGGCGCGAATGTCAGGTTTCTGCACTGAGGTAAAGGTTGGGTAATGCAGAACATGTTCAGACAAATCCATACAAACACACCTGGCTCAGGGATCTCATATAGAGTCACTGTGTTACTGCTCTGTGTATCAAAGTGTTATTATATTATTAATACATGTTATTTCACAAGACAGGAGTGATACAAGTTCATCTCCAACCTATTTATCAATTGAGTTTCCTGTCTACAGTTCTAGTTCCTGAGTATGTGCGCTTTTCTTCTTGATGTTGAGATATCTGCTTGATTCCTGAGATAATCCACCTCTTTTAAGGTCCAACAAGATGCAAATGCTAGCAAAATGCAGTCATTATTAATTGCACCACTAGTGCTGTTTGAACACCAGTCGAAAATGCACTACACTAGTATCAGTAACTGTAATTCTGATACCCGTAATATGCTTCTAAACACATGGAAAGATGCAACAAAAGAATGGAATATTACTATTATTAGTGTTACCCCGTAGTGTAACGGTTTACACAGATCCCTGGTTGAATTCCAGGTGCGGACACAAGCATGGAGGGTTGCATCAGGAAGGGCATCCGGTGTAAAACATCTGTTAAATTACCCATGCGGATTAATCCGCTAGGGTGACCCCTTGGGAAGAATACAAGGGAGCAGCTGAAGGTATATTTTTACATTAGTGTTGCTATTATTATTATTATTATTATTAACTATGTAACTAACATAATTTTTAATTAGTTTGCATGGTCACCATGCAACCACTAAAGGTAAAATCCTGAAAAGCCCCAATTTCTTCATGAATGCTGACCTGACACAACCATACGTGATATGAAGACAGATGCCATGGCCACTTTTTTTGTAATGCAGATTGTATGATTACGAACCAACCCAACATATGAAACAACAAATTCAATTCTTTAATATCCCTGAAAATGCTTTTAATGATTTCAGCAACAGCAATCACAGCAGACACGACATGGTGTCACTATGAATGTATGTGATCCCACTTTCAATTTGGTTTTTACTTTTGTGCAAATCAGATGAATACTTACAGAAATATGGCTAAAAATGTAAAAAACAAACCAAAAAAAGAGAATACAGAAAATGCCACCTGAAATCTGAATTTTCAAAATGGCTGAAAATCCAATCATATCCACATCTCATGGAGGTCCATCACTGGGCCAAAATTAAAAAACAGCAGGAACAACGGCTGAAAAACAGAAGCTACTGTATGGCAAAAGGATTATTTATCCTTGCATTTTTCAGCACTTTCCAGCTGTTTAGAACAGGAATGCACTGATTTACTGGACAAGCAAAAGTGCCAACTTTTCTAACTTACTCCCATTGGCCTATTAGCAAATAAGCTGATAGTCACTAATGGTCATGACCAATGTTTATCTGTAGTGTCCAATCAATTTTGGGAGCTCACAGTACAGAAGAATTATTGGTTTAACTTTGCAAAATGCATTTTTGATTATTGCAGCGGCCCACAAAGATGAAATGCCACATTTTTTATTTGAAACTGTCAAAAATCTGTCTGTGCAATAAAGTTAGTTTTGACAGATCAAAATATTGCTAAAATATGAGCTCAGGCCTTGTAAGGATTATGCCAGTTTCCACTGGAACAGAACAACATTTATCTAGCCTTTTATAGTCTTTACCAGCCACTCATTTTCATTTGAGTGAATGACTTTTGAAAATCCATATAATATTTGTAAGGCCAAGTCTGAAGATCACCGATTTTTTTCTGATGATTGAAAAACATGAGGCCTTTGAAAAATAATAAAGACTAATGTGTGCCAAAATTCAGAAGTTACTTTTTTTTTATTAAATTCCACTTTTTTTAAGGAGTGCCATAGACTCCAGTGGCAAAAAAGAAGAGGCTGTAGTAGAAAGGGTAGCTACTATCACTACTGCTTGAAGCAGGCAAAAGAAAACAGTTTCCATTCCTTTGTCCTTTTAACTCAAGCCATTCTAATTGTTTAAATGACTAAAATTAGCCCTTTTAACTCTTATGTAGACACAGGTCTCAAGGTATGATAGCACTGTGCTCACAAGAAAGCTGAGATTTAAGAACAGGTTGGATGTCTCTCATTAAAAACAAGTCTAACAGGACAGGATTCATGAGCACTTAGATCTTCAGTTACAGGCTGACTTTTCTACCAGATTATCAAAACCATTTCATATGGAGGCAGAACTGAAAGTGGCCCTCACTGTCTCTTCTACATAAGTTGATGTTGAGGTTTGTCTGACTGCATCTGTTGCCACTAACTGGCAAATAACTTTTCAAAAGCAGTATCATGATGACTGATAGAAATGACAACCTGAGCTGTATACATTTTGGAGGATCACTGTACTAATGTATGTTTTAAACTGAACTCTGATTGAAACCCAATGAAGTTAACGCACAAGAGAAATTACGTATTTTTCATGTCTGTACCATCAAACTTCTAGTAGTCTTTTCTAAGCAGGTGCAGGGTTTTTGCTCTGACCTCAGTACCCGACTCAGGAATGAAGCTCTTAATCTCCACCGTGTTTCCCGGGGCTGGGAATGAAGCCTCTCTAAGCTTCTGCATGAATGGGTAGATCATGGCCATGGAGATCTGTCGCCGCTTCTCAACCTCATCAAATATCTGCACACATGGGAGAACGCAGTCATGATACAGCTTCATTACCATTCCGTCAAAAAAAACCCCAGCAATTTTCATATGACTAGTTCTACCAGTAAGCAACAGACTCTTCGTACCAACCAGTCTGTTCAGGTGAAGCAAGCAGTGGGAATAACATGACCCTGTTGCTGCTTTGACGAAGTTAACCGGGGCAGCAGGTAAATCTAGCAAAACTAAAAAATCAAGAGGCAAGATGCCCTCTGGAGTTGACAACCACGCCCTCTGTACGTTGATAATTTTCATTTCCATCAAATGATCTGGCATCCTTTCATTCCTAACATTACCCAGTACAAATTAGAACAGATATCCAGCATGAGTTTTTTTCCCCCCATTGAGATCTGCTGTGTTTTCAAAGTGTTCATTTAATTTTTTAGAGCAGTGTATATCCAAGGGAATAACCACCTATTTGCCAACCTTTGGAAAACAAATGTGTATATGTGTAGTTATTTTCATTAATAACAAAACAGCCAAAGATTCTAACCTCAAATATGTTCTCCTGACAATTCCTTTATTCTTGTTTATATCATTAAAGTTATGCAAATACAAGCACAGTATCCTTGAGGAGCCTCAGAGCAGCCTCTACAGCAGTTATACTCATGCATGCAACATCCATGGATGGAACAGTTAGAAAACCAACTGTCTACAATGATGGAACATTGTGATGCAATTAGCATGCATTCTTAGAGCAAAGTTTAACTGGTACCAAATCACATTCATTAGTGCTTTCGCTAAACCTCCACAACAAGTTTCACTAAATCTTTTGAAGAAGCGTTCCGCTGAACTCACCTTCGAAAAGAGACCAAAACAAGCCAGTTTGCTGATGATACAGTAAGCCTCGGGTGGTCGAGCGCCTTTCCCTCCTGGCTGTGGATTGGAGAGTGAAAAGAACATCAAACAGTAGTCTCTAAATGATGACACTCAATAAGGACAGTTTCTAAGCACTGACCAGCAACCTCCTACAGTATCCATTTCTTCTGCTGCCATCAATCTCAGTCAGAACAAAGGAGAAGGTCTCACTGAAAATGGACAAAGACAACTGAGAACAGGAGCTAAAGGCACATGCACATCAAACTGAACCCTGAACACACTAGCCAGCTGATTGATACACATTACCTGTGGTACTCTGTCAAAGGAGCCCAGTTTATGCCTTCGGGGAAACAAAAGAGTGTGATCGCCTTTAGCGTCTTCTCCTCCTCCTCCTTCTGAGACTTTGCCATCCCATCTCTCTGCAAGTAAGCATATGCACCTCTGTTCTTAAAGACATCCTTTTTCCTAGATTCAAACCACGCTAGGGAAAGACCAATATTACAGGGTGTTTCAAAACGATGGACCCAATTTGAATGCGATAAATTTCTTGATAGCAACATGGGACAATTACACAAAGTTACAAATGGTTAATTGCGGTGTTTCAAAACTATGTCCTGCCCTTTCATGTGGTAAATGTTTCATTCACAGGCGGTCCATGTTTTCAAATTGGGTCTATCTTTTTGAGACACCCTGTACTTGGATGAAATTCATTTGCATTCAATAATCGCCTGAAGTCTAGAACCCCTGGACATCACCAAATGCTGTTTCTTCCTTGAGATGCTGTGCCAGAGCTTTACTGCAGCCACATTCAGTTGCTGTTTGTTTTTGGGTCTCTGCCTTAAGTTTTGTCTTTAGTAAATGAAAAGCCTCTCTAGTGGGTTGCGTTCAGGTGATTCAGAGTAGCATCAGTCAGATGTCTCACTATGGGATGTGCCTCCCCCATGTATTTATCTCATTTCTCTATGGGATACGGAGACTCCAGACATGCCATTCTCAACCAGCCACCAGCAATTAGCAACTGGACCACACTTGAAGTACAGACGTCCAGCCAGTAGAACAGGACAAACATGAGGGGAGATAATCAGTTTGCTGCTGCACGGATATCGTCGATCAAAACGCCTTTAATCGAGACCCAGGATGCTGCCAGACAACGAGTAGAACGAGCTCGTAAAACCATTGGGGCCTACAGCAGCAATCGCCTCCACAGTTTTTCATTATTCCAAAAACTAGTTTTTCAGACCAAAAAAAAAGGGGGGGAGGAAAAAGCTGCCAAAATAACACTCTGACCTGCTTTAAGGTGAATTAAGTGCATGAAGGGTGTGCTGAGAGTGTGTGAATGTCACTGACCCACTTAGCAGAGGCTAAAGCTAGCAACAACACTGTCTTCAGAGAGAGCAGCTTCAAACTGACCTCCTACAAAAGGTTCAAATAGAGGGTGAGAAAGTCCCATGGGGGTGTCACAGGTCTGGAAACAGGGAGGAGCCTCCAGACCCCTTTCAAAAAATGGGTGCTGGCTCACAGTTTATCCCCAAACCCCACATGACAAGTAGAAATGGCAACATGAATTATGACTTCTTCAGTCAAGATTTTTTTCTATAGAGAAGGTACATGACCAGTGCAGTGTGTCTTGTTGCTAACGTGGGTACAACAACACTTAGCAACACTACTTCAACGCATTGCACAGTATGGAGTTTTCTGTTGAAATTAAATACAACGTTGCACTATTGTGCAGCGTTTGGGTTTGGCTGTTGCAGCCAAACAAGGTACAGACACAAAGTGTCCTTCCATCGGTTTCCGACTAAGTTTTGCAGAACCTTATTTTACTCATATTTTACTTGTTAGGCTGATATTGGCTATTAAATAACTAATATCAGTAGCTAGCAACTACATCTTTTTCTAGTAGCAACACTGGAATGTAAAGGCATGTTTAAGGGGTTAGTGGGGGTAGGTGGAGGGTGCTCTTCAAGTTAGTACAAATTAAGTTAGCCTGCTTTGAAGTGAGTAACAATGGCCGCCACCTGTGCTGCTGACCAGCAAGATGGAAGACAGGGTGACTTATAAAAGAGTGGAGAAAGGTTCACACAGTTGGACTAAACTTCCTTCCTATGCAGAAACTGTAATCTGAAAAAGATAGAAGACAGTAAAGTGGTGTCAGGGGAGACTGTAGCTGGGCAGCATTGGATGGTAGTGTGTAGGATGACTGAAAATCAAAACGAAGTAGTGAGTGAAAGCAGAGCCATGGATTAAAATGTCAGATCTTGAAGGAGGAAGAATAAGCAGAAATCAGGGAGAAGTTTAGACAGCCTTTGGGTGGTAAATCATTACCAGATGACTGAGAATGTGAGGTGGGGAGGAAAACTGCCAAGAAGGTGTTTGCTCTGGACAATAGAAAGAAGGCACTGAAACTTAGTGGTGGAATGAGGAAGTACAGGAAAATATTCAAAGGAATATATTGGCAAAGAAAAAGTAGAACGATAGTGAATCAGAAAGTGCAGAGTATTAGTAAGAAGGAAGTGAGGACAGCTATGAAGAGGATGAAGAAAAGTAGAAAGGTGGTCCAGATGACTTGCCTGTGGAGGTATGGAGATGTCTAGGAGAGAGGGCAGTGGACTTTTTAACACACTCTTGGAGAGTGAGAAGATGCCGAAGCAACAGAGAAGAAGTGAACTGGTACCAGTTTTCAAGCTCAACGGTGATGTGCAGAGCTGTAATAACTACAGAGGTATTAAGTTAATCAACCATACCATGAAGATATAGGAAAGAGTTCTTGAAGCTAGATTAAGATGAGTATTGCTTTATGCAAAGAGTACAACAGATGCAGTGTTTGCTTTGAGAGTGTTGATGGAGAAGTATAGAGAAGGTCAGAAGGAGTTGCACTGTGTCTTTGTGGATCTTGAGAAAGCATATGATAGGGTACCAAGAGAGGAACTGTGGAATTGTATGAGGAAGTCAGGAGTGGCAGAGAAGTATGTGAAGGTGGTGCAGGACATGTAGGAGGACAGTGAGACAGTGGTGAGGTGTGCAGTAGGTGTGACAAATGGGTTTAAGGTCGGGGAGGGAGTACATCAGGGATCAGCTCTGAGCCCCTTCTTGCTTGCAATGGTGATGGACAGATTGACAGATGAGGTCAGGCAGGAGTCTACACGGACATGGATGTTCACAGATGACATTGTGATCTATAGTGGAGAAGGGAGCAGGTGGAAGAGAGCCTGGAGAGGTGGAGGTATGCACTGGAGAGAAGATGAATGAAAGTCAGCTGAAGCAAGACAGAACACGTGTGTGAATGAGAGGGAGGCAGGTAGAAGAAGATGGTGGTGAAGACAGAAGGAATAGGTAGTGAAGGTGGATGAATTTAAATACCTGGGGCCAACCACTCAAAGCAATGGACAGTGCATAAGGGTGGTGAAGAAAAGAGTGTAGGCAAGGTAAACCGGGTAGATATCAGTATCCAAGGTGATCTGCAACAGAGGGGTACCAGTGAGGATAAAAAGAGAGGTTTATAAGGCAGTAGTAAGATTTGCAATGACATAAGGTTTGGAGATGTGACACCGACAAAAGGACAGAAAGTGGAGATAAGTTGAGGATGCTGAGATTTTCACTTAGAGTGACCAGGATGGACAGGATTAGAAACACAGGGACAGCTCAGGCTGAGAAGTTTGGAGACAAAGTCAGAAAGGCAAGGCTTGTGTATGTGTGTGTAGGGGCATTATCGTAGAGCTTTTCTTCCTGCTGCAGTCAGACTTTACAATCAGCACTGCTCCCAGTAAACCACACACACACACCAATACACACCATTGTGCAATATTAAATATCCACATGCAGCATTTAAGCATATATACATTATTCTGCATATTATCCATATGTAAATATGTCCACTCCTCATATGCATTTATTCTGTAAATATGTTTAAAGCAAAGTGTAAAGAATAGTTTCTGCACTTAATTTCAGTTGTGTAAATATGTTTAATAGTACCTTTTGAGTATATAGTTTTTTGCTGCTTTTTATTTAATTGTATATAATATTTTTCATAAATTTTATAACTGAGTGATTATCTACAGCTGTATATGGTGCAAATTTCCCTGTTGTGGCGCTAATAAAAGCTCATCTTATCTGATTTTGAGATGGTTTAGATATGTACAAAGGAAGGATAGTGGATAACACAAAGAATGTTAAAGATGGCGCTGCACCGCTGTGGCAACCCCTTGGTGAAGAATACAAGGGAGCAAACGAAAGGTACATTTCTAAGCTGTCATTTTAGAAATATGCTACAACTGTACCTACAGATTTATTGAAGTGTTTCCTTATTAGCCCACTGTTACTACCATTCTACACACACAGTCGCTTTGAGTGAACACATTTTTTTATAGGTAGTAGAACTAGTAGCACTGTGCTGGAAATTCACACTGACCTTAGGGAACTGGTAGGTGATCTGAGGTTCGTAGCTGCCCTTGGTCTTCTTAAGGCTGACCACCACCAGATATTCAAAGAAGTACTGACCACTGGCATAGCGGTGCTGCCTGGTTGTGTTGTCTGCGACAGCCAGGTCCATCTGCTCTGTATGCTCAGGTTCTGCGGCTCCTACACAAAAAAGCGGAAACACATTTAGGGAGCTTTAGCATGCAAGGCCCAAGAGATAAGCACCGTGTTCTGACCCTCTGAAGGCTCACAGCACAGTAATACCGATGGCTTACTGAAGACCTTAGGCCCCCACACTCCCAGCTGTGAAGACCAGAACTGAAGCAATGTCCCCAATGAAGGGATGTAATAACATTATTCCATTTACCCACTTTTGTTTTTGTATTTCGCAGTATGAATACTTCAATTTTTGTCACATACGTAAGCTAACCAGGGATCAGCAGTCACAAATAACTTTGGTATAGAGAATTAAAGCAGAGAGAAAAATGCTAGCCTGGCTCTGACCAAAGTTCAAAGTACTACACTTACAAAAACGTCTATAGCTCACAGACTAATGAGCTCTATCTTATTTATTTAATCTGTACCCAAACAGAAACACATAGTAAGTTAGTAACTTTAGAAGAAGTTAAACATCTGAACTCAACAAAAGTACACAATCTCCAACAGGAAATTAACTACTAAGCGTACATAGTACCACATAGCATTAAAGATTAAAAAAAAAAAAAAATTAGACAGCAGTGTACCTGATTTTACTATGTAGCTTTTGCATGTGCTACATTACAATGTTCCACAATGCTCAACAATAGCACAACAGAATTAAGCTGTTAGTTCTTCAAAAAACTCATCTTTGAGAGGTTAAAATAATAAAGTTGTTCTAAATGGCTGATTATAATGGTGACTGTGCTGCTGTGCTTTTAAAAACCATCAAGCCTCGAGATCTGAGCAGAGCGGTACCTTGGATATTGCTACGTTTATCCTTCTTTAAATCAAAACTGCAATTCTAAGTATTGAATTATATATTAAAAAAATGCACCTGCAAAAACTATTTGCTCACAGATATTGAACTGACATGTGTGCCTTCCCAACTCTCCAGCTGCTCTGTTACACACACACACACACACACCTTCTCAAGCTGCCAGTGGGCTCCTGTGCTCTCTGCTGCATTCCTCTCTTTGTGTCCAATATAAAAAAAAAAAAAAAAAAAAAAAAAAACATACAATTTT
>VUQH01052284.1:12612-33552 GCA_015106775.1 Etroplus canarensis | reverse complement strand
AGCCTGGAGTGGTGGAGGTATGCACTGGAGAGAAGAGGAATGAAAGTCAGTAGATACAAGACAGAGTACATGTGTGTGAATGAGAGGGAGGCAGGTAGAACGGTGAAGATGCAAGAAGTAGAGGTGGCGAAGGTGGATGAGTTTAAATACCTGGGCTCAGCTATCCAAAGCAACGGACAGAGCACAAGAGAGGTGAAGAAGAGAGTTCAGGCAGGGTGGAGTGGGTGGAGACAAGTGTCAGGGGTGCTTTGTGTCAGAAGGATATCAGCAAGAGTGAAAGGGAAGGTTTACAAGATGGTGGTGAGACCTGCTATGATGTATGGTTTGGAGATGGTGGCACTGACAAAAAGACAAGAAGCAGAGCTGGAGGTGGCAGAATTGAAGATGTTGAAGTCTTCAGTTTCTCAAAATACATAAAAATCTGCCTTAAATGTGAAACTGTCTGACCATCTGGCAAGCCAGATATATTCCAAAAATAAGATAAGATATAGAGTCCTTTATTAGTCCCACAATGGGGAAATTTGCATTGTATGAAGCAGCAAAGGCAATCACGTATATCCAAAGACAGTCATTCAGTTATTATGCAAAAAAGGGCATATATACAAAATTAAGTAAGATTTTTTTTTTTTTTTAAAAACAGCAAAAAATATATCCTCTAATGGTACTTTTAAACATATTTACACAACTTAAATAAAATAAAGATTTTAAAAAATTATATTCTCCATTTTGTACCCTGCCCTATGCCCAATGACAGCTGGGATGGGCTCCAGCACCCCCCGCGACCCTGAGCTGGATAAGCTGAGGGTAATGAATGAATGAATATTCTCCATTTTCCAATTTGGGTATTATTACAACATTAGGGGACAAATTGGTGCAAGGCTGTTTTAAGTGGTCCCCTTTCATGTCATATTTTTTGTCTTACATATACTTTAAAGTGGTAAGCATTAATTTTTGGACACCAGTCAAGCTTCCAATGTTTCTCATCTGCCACTGCCTCTTGTAACATAATAAAGTCCAATGATTTGTTGAGTGCACCCACGAGGCGCATATTGGATGGTCAGTGCTGAGACAGATGGTGTATTATTAGTGCAGTGAAGTTTTGGATGTGTTAAGTGGGCCTGGAAGCATGTTGGTCATTACTGTGCTGCAGTGACCTAATTAGTTATGAACCCCTGTTGCATACACATAAGCGTGTGCGTTTAACTGAGCCTTCGGGGTTGATTCCCCCGTTATCAGGAGTTATTATTAACATTCAACAGTGTCTGTGTGCACATAGCAGAGGGCTGCTCTGAGTCTGCCATGTCTCTGGGCCCCAGCAG
The DNA here is from genome assembly GCA_015106775.1 of Etroplus canarensis. Lineage (NCBI taxonomy): Eukaryota > Metazoa > Chordata > Actinopteri > Cichliformes > Cichlidae > Etroplus > Etroplus canarensis. The sequence goes on along the minus strand of VUQH01052284.1, from coordinate 32,233 downwards.
AAATATGGACAAACAAATGTATCCATTTCCCTCCCTCCTCTATTACTTCTAAGTTACACCCCTACGGCAGAAGAGAGATCAAGTTATTACTTCTCCCGTTCCAACAGCTACTCTCTCACACTTCTTTCATTCTTTTTTATGGCTATAGTTTTATCATCACACCTCCATTTCTCACTCTTTGTCCATCTTTACAACTTTTCTAAAGCCTTCCTCCCATTGTTCTATCTCTGTTATCTGCCCACACCTACCCTCAGCGCCCTCGCCCTCCATACTTCTATCTAGGCAGTGAAATATTGATGCATGGTAAATGACATCAGTAGTCTGTTTCAGAGAAATGATGTTGCCTGGTCTCTCTGTCTCTCCTCACTGTTTTTCTCATTAGTTTTCCCCCATTCTTGCGTTTTTGTAATGCTTCCATCCTTTATTTATGATGGCTTGTGGGATAGTTTTTTGACACCTCACTTCTCTCTTGTTTCTTTATGCTTTTTTTGGCTTGTTTCTTAAGATTATTACCTGATATGTGTGCTTCTTTCATAACACTCATATGGGAACACACATGAATGTACATCAGTCAAGACAGAGCAGACAAGTTGCACTGAAGTGTTTGTACTTCATTCCTTGTCACCCTAACACTATTTTGTGTGTGCATGTGTGTGTATTGAGTCCTCTACTCAGACTGAACTCTGACTAGTTGTTTGACTGTTCATGCTTTACTGCTTCAGGCTAGGCGAAAGAGAGAAAACAAGGCCCAGGCAGAGCCAGAAATGAGGAAAATGGTCGAAACCTACCTTTGTTTTCTCTAATGCATCCACGTAACACCAGCTGTCCAACAATTAGAGAAAATAACCATGACAGCACAGCAAATCAAACACCAAACTGGCTGCATTTGCAATGTAAAGATGGATGTAAAATAAAACAAAACTCATTTGAGAGGAATAATTTGATGTCAGCAGTTTTAGAAAGCTGGGGGGCAAAAAAAAAAACAAGATTTCACAAATGGTTTGATGTGTTTATTCAACATTATTATGAAAAATAACTTCAGAATTTCACAATTATCATTGAGGCAGGGAGATAATGAGCAAATTTGCTGTGACATCTGGAGCCTCCAACTGCCACGACCAATTACATGCAACTCTGTGTTTTCGGGATCCAGCTGCAGAAAACTTGGGGACATTTCATTATAAAAGAGGTTGCAGTTATTTTTTTCCTATTGTTCAGAACTCCAAATTGAAATAGAGCTGAGCTCCGTCAGTATAAAATGGGGTTTGATGGTTAGGGTTTCAGGTGCTGGTTGCACCAGCTGTTTGTAGCTTTACATTTTAACCCAGTTATAACATTAAGATTTACACTGAGCAAAATTGAAGGGGACAGTCTAAAATGACGCTTGATTGAAATTGTCTTTAAAACTTATGTATATATGGTAGGTTTTCTTACACTACATTTCAGCTTGTAAAGCTTCTTTAACATTGTTGCTGGCTTTTAATTGTACAGTGTTTGTCCTTGCAGTAGATTGATACATTGCTCACAGGCTGTATAAACTTTCAAAATCCTGTCAAAATAGATTTGCTATTTGAGCTACTTGAACCCATCTTTCATAACAGAGCTGTCATGATATCAGATAATAAGAACAAAAATGGTCAAAACAATTACCAAGATAAAGCAATATCTATCTAGAAATTATTTAAAAATTCACACTAATGGCAAAAGTCAGATTAATCTTTATTTACTACTATATTGCATCTTGTCTTTTTGAAAAATTAATTAAGCTCTACAAAAAAGTGTGTTTAGGTGGAGAGTGAGTTTATAGCAAGAATTATACAAAAAGAACAAATACACAATCATTTACAATATATTTGTATTATTGCCATGATATTTAATTTTTAAACATCATGCTTAACTTCAGTGTATGTTATGAAATTTATAACCCTATATATGATAAGTCCTAAATTATCCTGGGTATACACTTACTGGCCACTTCAGTAGTCACACATTGTCTTTAGAACTGCCTTAACTCTTTGTGGCATAGACTAAGAATCAATAACATGCTGGAAACATTCCTCAGAGATTTTGGTCCATATTAAGAGGATAGCATCACACAGTTTCTGCAGATTTCTCAGCTGCACAGCCATAATCTGAATCCCGCATTTCACCACATCCCAAAAGTGATCTATTGGATTGAGATTTGGTGAATGTGGAGGCCATTTAAGTACAGTGAACTCCCTGTGTCATGTTCAAGAAACGATTTTGAGATGTGATCTTTGTAACATGGTGTGTTATCCTGCTGAAAGCAGGCATCAGAGAATGGGTACACTGTGGTCATAAAGGAATGGACATGTTCTGCAACAATACTCAAGTAGGCTGTGGTGTTAAAACAATGCTCATTTGTTACTAAGGGGCCTGATATGTGCCAAGACAATATCCCCCCTGCCATTATTGCAGCACCAGCAGCCTGAACCATTGATACAAGGCAGAGTACATCCATGCAATCACGTTTTCACAAAATTCTGACCCTACCATCAGAATGTCACAGCAGAAATTGAGACTTCTCAGACAAGGCAACATTTTTCCAGCCTTTTATTGTACAATTTTGGTGTGCCCATATAAATTGTAGCCCTGTTCTGAGCTGACAGGTTTGGTCTCTTGCTGCTTTAGCCCATCTGCTGCAACATATGTATTCAAAGATGCTCTTTTGATATCAGCTTGAAACAGTCTGCCCATTTTCCTTGGACCTCTGGCATCACCAATGCATTTTCACCCAGAGAACTGCCGCTAGACATTTTCTCTTTCAGACCACCTTCTTCTTTTTTTGGCTGCTCCCGTCAGAGGTCGCCACAGCGGATCATGTATTATGAATCTCTTCCTGACGCAAGCCTCTTCCTTTACCCGGGCTTGGGACCAGTGGTAGGAGTACTTGTATGTGGCCCCTGTGGCTACGTTATAGTTTCTCTTTCAGACCATTCTCTGTAAACCCTAGAGATGCTTAAGCGGTAAATCCAAGATGATCAGCAGTTTCTGAAATACTCACAGCAGCCCATATGGCAGCAACAACCATGTCACGTTTAAATTCACTTAAATCACCTTCCTTCTCCATTCTGATGCTGATTAGATATTTGTATTAATGAGCTGTATAGTATACCTAAGGAAATTGGTGGTGAGTTTATTATAGGTCTAGGATATGTATCTATCAGTATTCTAAAATAGGCTATTAACAAGTACTTGTGTGGAGATTTTATGTAGCTAAACACTTTTAATCATTTTTTAATCTACTAATTAACTGTAAGTGTCTAACTGAAAAACCTACTTTTAGCTTGCTAATCTATAAGGTTAAAGAATGAAAAAGTAATGGTACAGCTCACCTAAAAATCACTAAGTGAAAACCATTGTTTTTAAAATGTTAAAACAACTAAATGTCCAAGTAATCTAGATTTGGTTCACAAAAAATCTGATAATTTAGTAAAATTCTAGTCTGAAGCAGTTTCAGATGAGTTGCTAAGGACTTGAAAACAAACTTTTTGATGGACTTAAAAATTGCTGATGCAACCCAGGCTGACTGAGGTGGCCTGAAGGAAGTGTGTAATTAGATAATGAAACAGTGCCAACCAATGTATAGCAGTAGGAGTCTTAGTCCCCAAAGACATCAGAGAAAATGTGCTAGAAATTGGGCTCAGGCCATCCCAGTCCAGTCTAAGAAGATAGGATGATTAACTTCATTAAACACATGATTAGGTCTAAAAGGACTAAGAGGAATGATGAGTTCGTCTGATAATGGGGAGCAAATCTGTCTTGAAAATTTTGGTTAGGGTAGATTAAAAGGTCTCATTGTTGTAAAAAAATCTCTGTCTGCCTGAAAAAGTCCTCTCAATAAATGGACAGAGATTACAGTATAGGACACATTCTTTTCTGAAATTTTGAAATAGGGCAGAAATGACTAAAGTCATTGGTGTCAAGTGTTAGTCCTTTCAGAATGGGTTCAATGGAAGCAAGTTCTTTGTATTACAGAGACACTGACTCCATTAAAATTGTCCTTCAGGTATCTGATAGGAAGAATATTCCGGGGACAGGATGAAGTTTTCATTTCCTGAATAATTTCAGACAACACTGCGGAGAGGGTGAACTTATCTAGAGAAAATGAGTGTGACATACTGGCTGTAATTTGTTTTGAGGGTGAACTGATTTGATGTTTGATATCACATACTTTCAGTGTGAAGAATTTTGTGCAAGTTTCAAAGCTTCGTTGGAATGCCTTACTCACTATATTAATGGGACAATGTAACTAATTTCTTTCAAGTGTAAGTGTCCCTGTAGCGTAGTAGTTTTCACATTCACCCCACAAGTGAAAGGTCCCTGATTCAATTCCAAGAGGGGACACAAGCCTCCCCTCGCTATGGAGGGTTGCATCAGGAAGAGCGTCAGGCATAAAACCTCTGCTAAATTACCAATGCAGTTTAATCTATGGTGGCGACCCCTTGGGGAGAATGCAAGAGAGCAGCTGAAGGTTTATTCAAATGGACCAATGTAGTTTCCTAAGGATTACTTGTCCGCTTTTCACAACTTTTCCCAAAGATCCAGCCACTGTTTCACTCCACAGTATCATTACTGTTCCACTGTAGTTTAAACTAAGTCATTAATGATGTTACTTTGCAATTGTGTTGAACTCTTTGCAATCTAATCAGATACACGGATAAGGCTGTAATGGAAGTTGAAAGCAATAAGCTAAGTGGGCATCAGCAGCAAGGAAATCAACAGCGTGGACATGAGTGATAAGCAATTTTTGTTTGCAATGTTTCCCTATCGCACTATTTAGTGTGGTGCAGTTGGAGAAACAGCAGACCTCACTACAACGAGTATAAACACAACCCATAAAACTTTATGGCATCTTTTATAATCACTGTGCCAATCGAAACGGCCATTCAGAGGACAGCGAGCAGCAGGGCCTTAATGATAAACTCCATCCAAAGATGAAAGACCCACAACATTGCTGCAGAAGATTTTAATCTTAGTTGAAAACCAAAAGTTAAAGTGAATGAACCCAGCAAAACTTGGAAAAAATAATCAGAACAATGACATGACCATATATGGCTTAAAGACGTCATGAATTAAAGGTGGATGCAGCCACTGCAACCACCCATTGGTTTATGGATTATCATTTCAGAGCCTTGGGGTTGGCATTTTGACCATACTGCATTTCTTGAAACCAGATGTGGCAAGATCTGGACTGTATTTGGAAGGTAGGACTGGAGAGTTATGAGCTAATGCTACCAATGGCTAGTTAGCTTGGCAAGCAACGACTGTAATTTACTAACATAGTAAATGAGACGCATGTTTTAACTTGTGAAAACCAGGCTTGCAACTGAATGCTGAACATTACAAAACAGCATTCATGTGTCACACAGAGCAGCAGAGCCGCTAATTGTTTATACTTCTAGCCTGAACATAGAATTTAAATGGGTGAGTAATATTTAAAAAACAAAACACAAACCATAGAAAGTTTCCACCAAATTGGTTACTTTGAATATTTTCACATTTATTACTGATGAGAAAGTCTCAGATTTCCTCTGTGAAACCAATTAATCAGAGGTGGATAGTTTTACTTCATAGCCATACTAGTCTACAAGCATGATTTTTGGTATGATAGTATCAGTATGGTGGTTGCTTGAGTCACCACTTTGATCCGGTCTAAGCTGTTACAACTCACATACGTCTGTGACATCGCATTGCACCCAGTACTACTTTGTAGCTCATTCGGCCAAACAACTGAGGAGCTCATATCATGATGAGGCATTTGTCATCCATTCATCCACAGTTCACAAGAATCGCCACTCATCCTGTAGTATTGGCCAGACTTTAGTGAAACTTGTGCACAGTGATCATTTAATGGGTCTTCAACCAAACTGTGCTCAAGAATACATTTGTCAATTTGAGTGCACTTTTCCATTTTCATAAGAATCACTACTCCTCCTAGAGTCTATGAAAGCCTTGCTACTTTTAGAATATTGGCCAGATTTTAGTAGAACTTGGACACAGTGATCACCTGATAAATCTTCACCAAAGTCATGTTTGTCATTTTACAGGTACTTTTCCACTTTCACAAGAATCACTGCTTCTTCTAGACTATCGATCAGATTTTAATGAAACTTCCACACAATGATCACTCAGTGTTCTTTACCCAAATTCTACTCAAGGTCATGTTTACTATTTTTATGGGGCTTTTCAAATTTTGCAAGAATCACTACTCCTAAGAGTTTTGATCTGGATTGTTTGTTCATAAAATGAGTGTTGACTTGTGCCCCTCTTCCACCTATACCTGATGTCTACCTTTCAGCTGCTCCCTTGTATTCTCCACCAAGGGGTTACCACAGTGGATTAATCCGCATTGGTAATATGGCAGAGGTTTTATGCCGGATGCCCTTTCTGATGCAACCCTCCATGGTGAGAGGGGCTTGTGTCCCCACCTGGAAATGAACCAGGGGCCTTTTGCTTGTAAGGCAAATGCGCAAACCACTACGCTACAGGGGACCTTCTGCCACCTATCTCTAAAGGTGGATTTTAGGTTTATTCATGGTATAGTAATGTCTTAAGCTAGTTAATTGTTGGTCAGTAATTAGAGCTGTTGTCCTGGATATGACTGTTTGAGCCTCCTTGGCTTCTCAGTGGCTTTTAAGTTTGTGCAATACAGCCAACTAATGGCAAGAAAACCTCTCACTTTCTTTCTTCTTACATTACAATAACCTGTGAATTGTGATGGATTGAGAGCTATATGAGCTACTGCATATCAGACGTTCTGGTTTGTAACCTTTGTACAGTACTTGGTTACATTTCTTCACTGTCCTGTTGCAGATGGTTTCCAGTAACTGGTGAAAGTAAAGATGGCCGCTGTAGGGGGAAGGAGGGAAAGAGCAACAGACCTTTCTTTTTCTGATCAAACATTCAGCAAAGCAGGCAACCCACTGTCAGCGCTCTGAGTCTCAGTGCCTTTCACATGCCTCTGCACCCACACTCACACACACGCTCGTATGCCCATTCAAATCTCATTTGAATATGCCCACGCAGTTTCTCTGAATTTACTGTCAGCGACATGGAGACTCACAAACTTTACTCTCCCACTTCAATCGCACACACACACTTCAACAAAACTGCACAGATTTGCACTCTTAATAGAGCAGCTAGTCTTTCTAAAAAGCTCATATTTGGCATGCACGGTCCTAACTATTTGTGTGTTTCTCAGAAAGACACACAAACCTCCCCGTCATCCTGTATTTTAAATTTCATGTCTTGGTGACATTTAGGGTGCCCTTGTGCTGTGTGACAAGCAGAATCATCAGTGAGACAGAAGAGATAAAAGTGCTGTAGTTGCGTGTGTGTGTTTGTTTTGTCTCATAAACTCCAGGCACGTCTGGCCTCTGCTTGCATAACACTACAGTGGGGCACCTCTTTCTGCCCCACGGCAACAGTTGCTAGGGTTACAGACAGGTCGGCCACCCTGGCGATGAGGATAAATGAGCTCAGGGCTCCCATCAGCCCCTGGGTCACACTTGCTCTGCCTTTTTTATCTCTCTCTCTCTCACACACACATACGTTCTACTGCATCCAATCCTGTGAAAGTAAATACCTGTACTCAAGCACATGACTAAACACTTTGAAATTGTATTTCACAGCCCATCACCTACACACACAGATGCTTACACACCCTGCGGCAGTGCACCCACCCACTCGGTTGTACATTTCCCTCACCCAGACCTCTGTAGTATTTTTGTGTGCCTCTGCAAAGAACAGGGTTGCTAGTTTGACTCCAGCTCATCAAACAGCGTCTGCAGCATTCGCCTGTCAGTTATGAGCCGTGAGCTCTGAGCACGCCGCCAATCCATCATTATAATGATCATCTGCTCTGACATCTCATACATCACATCCCCCGCACTCATTAAATGTACTGTAGTCGCTCCTTTAGTCACTCATCCCATTTCTGTCCATCTGTCTCGAGACAGCGGCGCAGTACAACACTTATGATATGATGCATGGGCGATTATGTGTCATTTAGCCTTCTGTGCACAGATGTAGTGAAGAGGGTACACTTGAAAAGTACAAGTGAATGTTTATTGAGATAATAACCCACTGGGGGCCATTGTTTATATACCATTTGTTTACCTCTGCTTGTGTGTTTGTGGCATTGGGTTTCTTCATGTTGTTTATAGTGTGTACACTGAATATCTATCTGTACTGACTGTTGTATCATTGCTTCTCATCTGCAGGACGATGAAGACGTGGAAGACGACATGACCATTAGAGAGGTAAGATGCATAGCCATTCACGCAACACATAAACTGACCGCACACTGAACAACCAATAACAGCAGCTGTCAGTGTAATGTTCATTATTTAGCCAATCGGAAAAGGCACTCTACTGAAGAAATATTGATTATGTCATAGTGATGTCATCAAGGTTATCTCATTTTGGACTTAAAGACAGAAATCCTACATTACTAATTGGGTTCAGGGACCTATTGCTCTGTATAAAAATATATATGTACTGTGTGGATGTTAGCGTCGATCATGACAAATGTTTCTAATATGTGTGAATGTACAAGTAATCCCCATGAGCCCCGTTTGCTCTGTTTCACACATTTTTTTAAATTGTGGTTCTTTATGATGTCATTGAGAGGGGATATCCCTAATATGGGCATTTGCAGGGAGTATCCAAAAATTAAGTTGGCTTAAAGGGAGAGGAGGTTTTGAACTGAGACCCATCAACTGGAGCATGATAAGTCCCCTTTAAAGGCATTGGTGTTAGCCAGGCAGGGGGAGGCTAGTGATGCTATAGAGCTGTGTTGTGTCTCAGCTTCTGTAGCTGACCTTTTTAAATCTATCTTCTTTGAATTTACTGCAACAAAACATATTTTTTTGCTGTCATTTTTTTTATGTCAAAATCTCATTTTAAGCACAAAACCCGTGTCATCTAATGTGGCTGGAGTTTAGTGCTGTTTAATTAGAGGATAAGGCAGACATTTTTTATAGTCTTCTCACTGCACCCAAACCCCATGAAAATATCAAAACCAGCAATTCATCAGTCCATCTCTTAATTTCTTGCAAATTTCCAGCCCATTTTATTGCACCCATCTTTAAGTCTGTTATTTCTTAAGTGCTGTAAAATGAGTCATAAAGGTGTACTTGAGTAAAGACCAATATCCTTGGGCAGTGGCTAGACTTAGCTTGAAGCTCAGAGCTGGTCTAGAATAGAGAAGTAAGGTGCCTCCTTCCCTCCACTAGTCTGGATGCACACCTTGCGCAAGTGTCAGTACACCCCCAACCAATATAGTAAAAGAAATTCTTTCCATTTGCAGTAATTTATATTTGGAGGTCTAGCTCTGTTCTGTAACCTTGCTGTCCTTCTGTGTGTATATATAAAAAGGTTGACTCCAGCAAGACCTGCTAGAGAACAGAGCAGGTATAAGTGAAAGATATAACATTAATCGAGTCTGGAAAGGCATTAAAAAGAAGATCTGGGCTGAAGGTGGGTTGCAAAGTGGATTACAGGTGCATAGCGACTATGTGCAGGCTAATGAGGCTTAACTAGCATGCCTCCTATGAGATAGCCAGTCCAATGTGTAAATGGATATTCACTTAGCCATCAGCCAATGTGGGCCTGCCTTGAGATCAGCTGATGTGCCGTGCTTACAGCTGAGCTTGAGTTTGCAGCACCCCTGAATTAATTGCATACTTCTTTAAATTGGTTCAGGTACCTACAACAGCTGGTCACTGTAACGATTGGTGTTTGTTGTTAAACAAAACCTTTGTGTTTTTGGTTGAACTATTTTCAGGGAAGGTATTATCTTGGTTTTAATGCTCTATTGAATGACAGGAGAGCATATCTGACATTTTAGGCTCTGTAAGCTACTGTATGTTCTTTTAAATGAAGAAATAGGACAACAACAGTTGTTTTTGAACCACAGTGCAGTGATGTGGCATAACTTATATCAGGCTTTGAATACACAGACGACATTTGATCTTAGAAACCTGTATTTGTCTGGCTGGAACCTCACATTCCACTTGGTGAGATTACAGTCTGACAGACTCAGCTTTACAGTTTTTCTCAATATCCCCAGATGGGCCGATTACCCTGGAGTCTTATATTTTTGGATATGACATCATTCATAATTCATCCATCAACAGCACCTCTCATTTCCTCTCTGTCAGCCACACATTCCTCACACTTTCACTCCAACCCTTCCCCAACTTAATGTTCACCTCTCATACATCTGCCGTGTCATCGCTTCTTGTCCAGGCCTTCTTTCCTTTTTTGCCTCATCTTTCTCTTCGTCCATCATCGTAGGTTTCTGTATGATTTATAGAATCATTCAGTGTGGTGTCTGGCCCATTGATTGTCTATCAGAGGGAGGTGATTTGTAAGGTGGTATTATTTTACACTTGGCATTCTGATTAGTGACTGACACTGCACATAAAGACATCATTTGTCCAGGGTATCTACTGTGTGGCCTGTCACGCCATATAGACAGTCAAAAAAATAAATGTTACGCCAAGAAAGACAGGCTGTAGTACTGCAAGTGAATTGTTGATTATAAACTAAAGTTAAGTTGGTGCAATGTAAAGAAAATATAATGCAGATCACAAACTGCATATTAACTGATCTGTACTACACAGGATGTTAAGTCCTCAAATGCTACAAAGGCATTTCAGTTTTGTCGCCAAACCTTCAGTGATCCTTAAAATCTGTGTGACTTTCAGATTGCAGAGTGGGAGGAGAGGCAGCTTGATGAGCAGGTCAACTTCAACAACTGCAAGATCGACCCTGCCCCATTCCAGCTGGTGGAGCGCACATCACTACATAAGGTTTGATTGCAAATACAGCTATGTTCAGCCTCTGTGTGTCAGGCATACTGGAACACAAACATGTATACTTGCTACAAGACATATGTCTTTCTGTTATTTTAAGGTTGCAAAACACCAGACTAAGTTGTGGGAGAATGGCGGTTGATTTGTGTTTGATCCTTCCAACAACAAAGCTTTCCAGAGTGATTTACTTAAGACTAAAAATGGCAAAATAGCAAAAACTAAATTAAAACATGAAAGATTCATCAATAGAATTTAAAAGAATAAAAAATATACTGCATATGCGTATAATCTACATGTGGAAAAAGAGAGTTTTTACAGGACAGCACATAGTCTTGTGAAAACTTTCTAAGTGCCTTATAGGAATTACAAGGAATTACAAGGCTAGGTATCAGCCAAGTGCTGCTGATCAAACGCACTTGATCATCAGCCAGTGGGACCACTGGCTGATCAAGAAGTTCTGGAATCTTGCAAGTTTGGAGCATTCAGATTTGTTTTAGCTCCATGTCACATGTCTTCCCAGGAGTGAACGTCCCAGCAAATTCACCCCAAGGTCAGGCCGTGCAGTGTTCAGAGAAACCAAAAGTTACATCTCAGAATGTAGGCCTCAGTTAGCATGTCAAATGATAAAGTTCATGACATTACAGTTAGAAAAAGATTGAACAAGCATGAACTGTATGCAAGGGTTGCCAAGAGAAATCTGCCTCTTTTAAAAAAAAAATGGCAGCACAGCTTAGGTTTGAAAAGTTGGATCTGAACAAACAATAAGACTTCTGGAACAATGTCTTTTGGACAGATGAGGCAAAGTGGAAATGTTTGGCTATAATACACAGCACCACATTTGGTGAAAAACTAACACAGCATATCAGCACAAACATCTCATGCCAGCTGTCAAGCTCAGTGCTGGAGGGGTGAACAGCTGGTGATTTAGGCTTGTTTTTCAGCTGCAGGACCTGGGCACCTTGCAGTCATTGAGTTGATCATGAACTCCACTGTATAGCAAAGTATTCTAAAGTCAAATGGGAAACCATCTCTCCAACAGCTAAAGCTTGGCCAAAACTGGGCCATACAACAGGATAATGATCCCAAGCACACTAGCAAATTTACAGTAGAATGGCTGAAAAAGATGAGAGCAAGGTATTGCAATGGCCCAGTCAATCTCCAGACTATAACCTGATTGAATTGACCTTAAGAGAGCTGCACATAAATGAATGTGCACATCCCTCGATGACCTGAAGCAACGTTGTAAAGAAGAGTGAGCCAAAATGTTTTCACAAAGACATTGTTTGATTATGGATTTAATTTAATATAAAAACAATCCTGCAATGTTTTAGATTTGGAGAGTATATAAAGAGTGCATTGTGTGATGTAGGTTGATAATCCCATATCTGGTAAATGGCAAAAAAAAAAAAAAGCATAAAACCTTGATAGCGAAGAACTGGACATTGGTTCAGACCACATTTTTCCTGGGAGTGTCTCAGTTACAGAGGGGTTAAAAATGAAAAGAAGAATAAACATAACCCTAGGTTTTTTTTTTGTAAATGGTTATTTTGAATATGTTAGCATCAAGTACTTAAGAAGTGAGGAATGACTAGTGAAGTCCTGGGACTTCAGCTGTTCAAGATTTAGATGTAATCTTATTCAGTTCAATGCAAATGATTAGAAGTTTAGTTTTTATGCTGCACAAGTAACAGAGTATGGCAGACAAGTAATGATAGCCATTCTGCATTGTGATAGCATTTTATGGTGAACAGTTGCTATCAGAAATGAGAAATGCGAAAGCTTGTATTTGAGTCTGCAGATATAAATATTGTTTCTTAAGTAAACAATTGAACAATGAATTTTACACTAAACTTTTACACTAGATAAAGCGCAAATATATATGCTAGACTCCATTTCTGATTGCAGATCACCTTAATTGTTATGCACTGCTCCTTTAAAAATACAGACAAAACCAGCTGGTAAGTGAATTGTATCGCAACTTGGAGATAGTTTTAGTGCTACTAGAGTGTGAAGAAGATTGCAAACAACCCTAAGGCACAGACACACAGACATATACACACACATACACATACACGCAAGCCAACATTTCTCCCTACTGATTGATGCAGCATAAAGAAAGCTCCTTGGAACTTGAATTGAGTTAGTTTTACTGCGGCGCGGACAGACACACACACACACACACACATCTGACTGTAGCATCCGCACAGTAAACCCACGTTTCAACATGGAAATGTGTTGAAATGCATTTTGAAACTCTCCTTACCAAGCATACAGTCAAGCACACATACAGACTAACTGTAGGTTGCCGGCAGCTGTGGCAGCACCTAATGTCCTCCATTCATAATGCTACCTTCTCTCTCTCTCTCTCTCTCTCTCTCTCTCTCTCTCTCTCTCTCTCTTTCTCTCTCTCGCCCTTTGGGCTCTGTGTGAATACTCTTTAAACATTTAAGAGAGGGATCCTGGGCCAATCCATCTCTCTCCCATTCCGCCATAGCACACTGCCAAAAGCCAGTACCACGCAGAATCTCCTTCAGCATATTAAACACCATCGCCACCACTGCTGTACACAGGCATGTGTGTGTGTGTCTGTCTATGTGTGTGAAGTCTCTCCCTTCCATTTATTCCAAGCTGTTTACTGTTGCTGTTGCATGTTTGCCTGCAGGCCCTTTTGCAATAGACAAATCTGTTTCTTGGAATATTTACTTGACAATATGTTCCTCAAGTCTCCATGGTCTGGGATTTGGTCCACTGTCAGTTCACATGGGGTAGTGACTAATGGGCCTCAATGCAAACCACACTTCCAGGATTTTCATCAAAGGAGCGAACTCATGAAGTCTATCTCTCCAAATTTTTAGTACAAAATAATTGAAAAAAAAAGTGCTGAATACACTGAGAACCTCCAGGAAAGCCTGAGTGCTGTTTGACTGAAAGTGTGATGTTTCAGGAGATATTCTTTATTCTGTGTTTCGACAGTAGTGGTGAAGGATGGTAGGTTCCAAAATCCTAATGTTGTAATTCAGCTCAGACAGACACCTTTCTGCATTGGACTTTGTAGGGTGCCCATTTGTGCCTCAGTATAGTGGTGAGGAATCATTTATTGATGCTTAAACCATCGAAAGTTTTCATTTTCAGAAATTCGATTGAACTCAACTTCAAAAAACAATGTCTCAGACTCTGGAGAGCTCATGAACCTTACTGTCAAAGCATTTCTTATGGACTATTTTTATGCCTGCAACCAAAGGCAACATGTTGCCCATCTATCTGTTACAAATCTCGTTACCGCTACAGGAGCTGACTTGTTTGCTGGATCTTTACCAAACCTTATGTGTTTAATACCTAACTGATGACATTTTTGAGGTTGTGGGATCAAAGGTCAAGGCCACATGGGGTTGTCAATGAAAATATCTCTGTGCCATCATAAGAGCTGACTGAGCTGCTGGATCCTTACCATTACTTGTATAGTTAAGTATGAGGATGGGTAAAACAATTGGGAATGTTTCAGAGATCGTAAGGTCCAAAAAACTGAGTGTCAGAAAATTTGTTCGATGAACAGTGGAATATTTGGCATTGGCTTGACAAATATCAATAGTTTTGAATTTGGGATTTTAGGTTTGTTAGTAATGTCATTTTGGAAAAACAAAGCACTTTTTAGCTCATTTGGCCAAAAGACCGAAAAGCTAATGCCATGCTTGCAATTCATAAGAAACACTGCTTCTCCTGGAAAAGCTTCCTAGGTAAGATTTTATCAAAATTTGTACACACTGATTGCCTAATGGGTCGTGGAGGCAGCAGTCTAGACAGCAACACCCAGATGTCCCTCTCCCAGACCACCTCCTCCAGCTCAGCCAATTAACGTAATCTCTCCAACATGTCCTGGGTCTGCCCCAGGGCTGCCTCCTGGTAGTACCTACTCAACACATCGCACCTAAGAGGTGCCCAGGAGGCATCGAGGTCTCTAGGGCTGAGCCCAGACAGCCTTTGCGGGAAACCCACTTCCCCCATGAGCTCCTTTTTTCAGTCACTACCCAGAGCTTGTGACCATAGATGAGGGAATGAACTTAACTCGATCAGTAAATCACCAGTTTCACAATCACACTCAGCTCTTCACCACAACACACCAGTACAGTGTCCACATCACTGCAAAGGCCCCCTTCCACTCACAAGACCCCAAGATACTTAAACTTCTCCACTTCAAGCAACAACTCCTTCCCAACCTGGGATGGGCACGCCACCCTTTTCTGGCAGAGAACCATACCCTCAGATTGGGAGGGTCTATTTTCATTCTGGCCATTTCACACTCAGCTGCAAAACCCCAGGTGCATGCTGGAGGTATTGGCTCAATGAAGCCAACTGAACCACATTATCTGCAAGATCCTGAGGCTTCTGAACCCAACAGACAGATTCATCAGGGGCAGTTTGGGGTTCATTTTGGGACACTTCAACATACAAACTGGAAAAGCTGGATATCAAACCACTGACTTTTCTATATGTAGTTGACCCGCGTCACAGCCACCTTATATTGGATTGCATGATTTTATTGGTGTTTGAAATTCCAACCGTTGTTAAACATACTTGTTAGATCCACATTTCTGCTGTGCAGCTGGTTACACTTTCTGATTAAAGTGAATAAAAAACCAGTTATAACTCTTTTGGCATTCTGGAAGCTTCTGATCAAATTACTTTGCCACCAATCAATTGATTGTAAAATGCTGTTTGCAGCACCTTTAATCAGTGAACGAGTATAAATAGATGTGAATTGGTTAAAGTGGGAGTGAGCGGCTCCTGTCCCCAGTAAAGCTACATCAGGAAGCTCTTTGACGTATTACATTATGACTGGGCATGGCCTAAAAACTCTCAACAATCTTTTCCTTGGCACAGTAGGATCCATTTCAAACATCCCATTAAATACTAAAAGGGTCCAGCACAAAAAGTCCAGCTGGCATCAATCCTGGAACCTTTCTGGTCCA
This sequence comes from Etroplus canarensis, assembly GCA_015106775.1. Taxonomy (NCBI): domain Eukaryota; kingdom Metazoa; phylum Chordata; class Actinopteri; order Cichliformes; family Cichlidae; genus Etroplus; species Etroplus canarensis. Next base: position 16,422 of record VUQH01052284.1, on the reverse strand, counting down.
CTCACTGAAGTTTGTTTGACCTCTCACTTTATACCTTTAGCTGTGCACAGCAACACTCTTCTACTGTAACTCTAGAACTGCAGATAAGATTAAATGAAATTTTAATGATCCCCATGGTGAAAACGGGTCATTTTTGAGCAAATACAGTACTAACAGGGCAGAGAGTGTAAATACAGCAAAATATGATCACAGAAACACATGAAACCAGGATTTCTAAGAATATGAAAACTGAAAAACAAAGTAGAAGGGTAACAAGAAGGATGCTAACGGTGCTTATGTCAACTTTTATATCAGTTTGTTTGTTTGTTTGTTCTTGACTGCATCGTAATGAGTCATTGCTTTTGAAATACAGATAATACAAAGATAATACAAAACCAGTTTGTTAATCAGCAGTCCTTCTCTGGGTGGAGGATTATTAGAATACAATAGGTTGTCACTCAGTTAAAAATTGATTTGAAGGGTACTTGCATGCCTGAAACTTCAGTGATGTAAATAATTAAACAGAGTTAAATTCATTATTAGAACTGGTCTTATATCATTTAAAGTACCTCTCAATATAAGAGGGGTCCAGTATGTTCAATGAGCAATTGACATTATTACCTATCAACTCATCAGGCAGTTAGAGAGTAAACAGAGTTTATGTCAGTCTGATAAAGTCCTCTCCTTGCAGCTCTGTACTGGTCTCTCGAGGGCTCAGACTAGACAATACTCACTTGATTATGGCCACCCTGGATGACGTAGGACATCAAGTGGAGTCGGGAATGAAGATGGACATTGTTCACAAAATGTGATAGTTTATTGGACCTAGTTTCTTATAATCTGCAAAAATGATGTTGCATCTGGGACACCTCACAAAAAACGCTACAGCTATGTGGAATAAAGGACATCCTCTTTTTAGTTCCAAGGTTGCACGTACCAGGACATAATAAAAAATAATCTGGTCTTTAGCAGGTCTTGAAATTAAGGAAATGCAACCTCAGATGAACAACAACTGGCTGTTTTTTTTCTGAATTAACAATAAGCAGTAGTGAAAGTCCTAACCAATTTACCTCAAACTCACATCTTGCAAAGCTGAGAAATTGCAGAAACCCCAAGAGCTAAATCTCACACTCTGCAGGCCTCAGTTAGCATGATGAATGTTAAAGTTCATGACAGTACAATTAGAAAAAGACTGAACAAGTATGACTTGTTTGAAAGGGCTGTCATGAGGTTGTCTTTCTAAAAAGATCATGACAGCATAGTTTAAGTTTGCAAAGTTGCATCTAAACAAACCACAAGATTTCTGGAACAATGTCCTTTGAACAGACAAGACCAAAGATGTCTAGCTATAATTCACAGCGCCACATTTGGTGGAAACCAAACACAGCACAAACACCTCATGCCAACTGCCAAGCATGGTGGTGGAGGAATGAGGATGTAGGCTTGTCTTGCCACCTTGTGATCACTGACTCTATCATGAACTTCTCTGAATATGAAAGCATTCTCCAATTAAATGCAAGGCCATCTGTCCAACAGCTAAAGTTTGGCCCAAAGTTGGTTATGTAACAGGAGAATGATCCCAGTACAAATGAGGAATGATGTAGCTGGTGTAGCTCAGTGTAAGTGATTGAAATTAGACAGCTAGTATCATACAAACCAGTTGAGCTGTCAGTGTCTGAATTATTTTCTGGAAATTGATAGCTAGTGATCATGGAGCAACATGCAGTATGTCGTGTCTCACTCATGAAAAGGAAATATTTCATAAGTTTATAATTGTTTAATCTGACACAGTGATCATAACAGATTAAATGTGATGTAATATGAGGTTTGCACTGGCTGAAAAAAAATTCCCACATTCTCTCATAAAGACATACAAAAAGATGAGGAGCAACCACATCATGCTGGATTTTCTTTGATAAAAAATATAATGTATAGCATCATCCATCTAAATTATAATTTATTACCCGCTATGCCTTTTTACAATAATATGTTTTTTTCATAATGCTTATCAATCCAGCGTTCCACAGTGCTTTGTAAAAACACAAAATACATACAATGAAATACACTCCTATACACAGAAAATTCAGTTGAGCCCTGGTTTCTACATTTTGTGGTAATTATTTGACCTTTTCTCATAATTGTACGACGCGTTTCTTGAGATTAAACAAACACGTCATCCAATCTGACGCAAGCGCCTCGACGGGCTGTCAAACACGTAGTTTGTGCTTGGTCTTTCTGCAGTTTTATTGTCCTTATCCAGCTTGGAGCTTTCCTCATATCCATGTAGACAAGTTAATAAAGGCTTTTCTGTCTACAGTCTAATCTGTTCCCAGGTCTTGTTTTGAATACACAGCATACAGCTTCAGTTAGTTCTTGTTGGTGTAAGCAGCTTTACAACAATTCCATTTTTTAAGCATCTCTGCATGTCCCCCTCCCACACATCCCAAAGTGCTAATATTCCATTTAGTTGAACATTTGACTATTTGAATGAATCCAATGTGAATAAAGTTGTTATTGTTGGTTAATTGAAGTCAGTGGTGCATTTCCCAAGCTGAGCTTCAGTTTCTATTTAAAGTAAGAAGCCAGCACAGTACTTTCTCTGATTTGTCCTAATAATTGTTTCCAACTGTCTCTTGTGTTTTTCTGCAGACCCACACCATCTTCTCTCTGCTGGGCCTCGACCATGCCTACGTCACCAGCATCGGACGCCTTATCGGGGTGGTTTCCCTCAAAGAAGTAAGGGTCTCTTAACGGATCACTTTGGGCTGTATGTCTTTATAGTACAGCTTTAATTGCTTTATTAGTGTTTTAATGGTTCCATGGCTCCTGAACTTTCGAACCCTTTCTTTGTTCACTTCTTTGACACCCAGCATCAAGTGAAAAGTCATGATTGTCGTCATTTCCACAGGCAGCATGCTCACTGCTTTCATAACTGTAAAGTCACTGTCAATATCATCAGGAGTGCTGTCATTACGCTGCGCACACACACACACACACACACACACACACACACACACACACACACACACAAACTTCAGTCATCATTAATGATTCCTCCTCCTGCTGCCTGTTATGTACTGTGACAGACTAAAGGCTGCTTAATATTGCTGTCTCTATCTATTGTCGCTGTCTTTTCTCTGCCCCCCTCCCTCCCTTTCCACCTCTACTGCCTCTCAAACAACTGAAAACCCCTCACTCTTTGTGAATTGGCCAGGAAGTGGAGAGAGAATGTTGCCGCCTGCCCATCACTGACATTTAGGCTTTTTTGTTCTGTGTTCCACCAGCGACATAACAAAAAAAAAAGCCAGCCAAGGCAGATAAAGCCCATCCTCTCTCAGTCTGCCTGTCTGTCACACAGACACACTGTTATATCACAGCCTCGCTGGTCCATATGGACAACAAGAATCACAGGGATGTCTGTGTGCATTTCCTCAGTGTGTTATTTCCAACCCAGAGTACACAGACAGGATTCCTTTCAGAGCTGCCACAGGATCTCCAGCGCCCAAATACTTCCCCCTTTCAGCCAAATGACAAACATGGCCTGGTGAAACTGAAAATTCAATAATACTCTCTTTCACTGAGAGCAGGGAGTGATCAGAGCAAAAGGAATCATAACAAAATTTCACATGCCTGCATTGGGTTTTGCAGATTTAAACCCAATGCGATCAGGTTATTTAAGAAAAAAAAAATAATTGCAATTAATTGAAAGAATTAAACATTAAAATTATTTTTTTTTTCTTAAATAACCTGATCGCATTGGGTTTAAATCTGTAAAACCCATTGCAGGCATGTGAAATTTTGTTATGATTCCTTTTGCTCTGATCACTCCCT
>VUQH01052283.1:3019-14010 GCA_015106775.1 Etroplus canarensis | reverse complement strand
CCTTCCTTCTCTCCATCATATCAGCCAGCTCTCTCCCTTTACCAGTCATAGTCCCTATATTTAAAGTCCCTACTCTCACCTCTACCCTCCTACCTTTCCTTCTCTCTCTCTGCCTCCTAACACGCTTTCCCCCTCTCCCCCTCCTTGGTCTTTGGCCAACAGTAGCATAGTATCCACCAGCACCTTGGTGGCTAACGGCACCGGGGGCGGTCATTGTTAACCCGGGCCGCGACCGATCTGGTATGGAAGTCGTGTTATGAATCCGCATATTTGATTTGGCAAAGTTTTTACGCCGGATGCCCTTCCTGACGCAACCCTCACCATTTACCCGGGCTTGGGACCGGCGCTATTACTACACTGGCTTGTGGGCCCCTGTGGCTGGTTTAAGTTATTTGTTGTTGGCAACATGAAGAAATTCTTCAGTCCTAAACAAAGTTTTGCTCAATACTGCAGTCAGGAACCTTGGGAAGTGTCTTGAAGGGTGATGCAATTTTTTTTAAATAGCCATTTCCAAATAGCTGTTTTCTCCACAGAGTGGCACACTGACTCAACAGGGCAGATTTTGTCAGATTTGGACTTGACTTCCCAGAAAGAAGGCAGGTGGAAACGCATGAATACTCTGGCACACTACAATGTGAGTATTGCACCATTTAGTGTGAAATGTATTTATAAAGGAACACTAAAAATAAAAAAAGGCATTTGAGGAGAATGAAGGGAGATACACAGAGATGTGATTGAGTTCAATATTTCTTGATGTGCGTTTAATCCGTGATTTTTCAGATTTGAATGTACTTTTGTAGACTATCGGTTTCTGTTGTTTCTTGTTTCACTGAACAGCAAAATGTCCTACCTTACTTTTTGCCAGCAAAGGTAAGTGTGGGAAAACATTGTTTTTCTTGCATGGTGGTAATCTGTCAGTATACTATAAACTTACTTTTAGGGAAAAATAAATTGTTGATCATTAATTACTTGCAGAGTCTGTTTGATAGTAGAATTGGGCAAAATAATACTATATATTGTAAAAAGATACAGACAGGCTCCTATATTTAATCTTTTAAAAACAAATCCCAAAATATCAGAAATATGTAGTGCTTGTGGCAAATATGCCAATTTCTGCTTACGATGCCACAGAATGCAGTGTGTTGCATTTTACATAAATATAAGTTTAGAGAAGAAAATATTTATCTCAAAAGTCTGAAAAAGTTACAGCAGGAAACTCATGAAAAAACCTACCTCAAAGCAAATAGCTCAGAAAGTTAAAAAATTATTCTAAAGAAGGAACTCATGTGACTCTACACAAATGAGCAAAGATGCAAAATGACAATGATTAATGCTCATTTGTTAAAGATCTCCAGTATTGCAGAAGACAGTATTGAGATTTTTTTTCCTCAATCCTTGATTGAAATAAAAAGAAAAGTAAAGGTATACCATATAAGAGGAAGTAAGTGTACAACATGTTTTCAAGGACAGTACTGGAGGTTGGTTAAGTGGTCCTTTTAAGCTTCATCACTATTTAGTTTTCTCACTCCTTGCTATACCAGTAGCTACCAAGCAATGAAAAAGCTAAAAGAATTTAAAGGTTTCTTGCTGAAGGGCTGCTTACTTATTATATCATTAACTTTATAGCTTGTGTGATTATGCAAGGTGGAGCATTTACAATAACTGTTTGCCCAAATATATTTTATGAACTCACACTTTAATAATTAAAATTCAATTTTTTTTACCTTAAAAACCTGCTTTTTGTGTGGTCTTGTTAGCTCATAATGGCAACAGAATGTCATTAAATCTTCTTGACACCGTATTGATCAACAGAATTTAAAGGTCACTCAAAAACATCCCCTATTTGTTCTCCTTTTCAGCTATTTAAATCCAACTCTTTCAGAGGTGGTTGGCTTTCTTTTGTCCTACCTGCTCCTTCATTGTTGGTCTTATAAAACAGCTCCTGTCTTCCCATAGAATCACTGGCTGTGTCAGAGTAGTGCTACAGTAATCACAGTACTTGTGGGGTCAATAATGAGCTGATGCAAAGAAAATACCCTGTAAATACCCTAGTAATGAGTAGGAATTAGACCTGGAGCGCTAAAAGGCAGTCAGAGTAGATAATTAATTGAAAGGTGTTAAAGTAAGTTTGCATCATTCTGTATGCTGTCTAACAAAAGATTTATGTACATTCCAGGTGCGAGACAACACCACACTAGTTTTGTCCAGAGGGCTTCATGCTCAACAGAACTATGACCAGAATCAGCGTACGTATCTCTAAATAGATGGTTAAGTATTTCTTCTTGATTATTCTCTCTACATTCAAATTCAGAGATGAAAAATTCTCTTGTTTTTAGCTCACCCAGCCAAATGTCAAATGAGCTAACAGCATGGTGAGACATCTACTGTTCGTCCATCTGTCCACAATTTACCAGAGTCACTACTCCTTCTAGAATATTGTTCAAAGTTCAGTCGAACTTGCACACAATGATCACCAAATGGTTCTTCACTCAAACTGTCTCAAGGTCATATTTGTCATTTTACAGACGTTTTTCCATTTTCACAGGAAACCAGTACTCCTGGATTGCAGTGTTCATAAAATTAATGTTTGTATGTGCTTCTAAGCCATCTGTAATGCAGTTGTTAGATTTATTTATGGCACAGAAATGTCTTAATCAAGAGATAGGGCTGTTGTTCTGGATGTGACTGCTTGCGAGCCTACTTGACTTCTCAGTGGATTTCCATTCTCATTAGTTTGTGCAATACAGCCAACCACCGACTCACTTTCTTTTTGTGCCTCACGCATATTAATAACCTGTGACTTGTGAGGGATTGTGATGTTCTGGTTTGTTATCTGAATGTATTCTGTAAACATGTGGATGAATAAATAAGGAGAATTATCCAAAAAAAAAAACATTTACGGAGGTTTTTTTCCTCAAATAGGAAATGCTTTACTGGAAGATGATGAAGTGTTTCACTTGGTGAAACCAGCAGATGAACCAGAAGAGTCAAAGATCCAAGCTATAACTGAGATTTATCTAGCAAGACTTCTTTTTGTCAAGGTACTCTACAAGCAGAAAATCATTTATGCAATAAAGCATTTGTTAAGTAATTAACATTTTCACTCACTAAATTGTAAATTCTGTTTTTCAACCAGGTTGTCCAGTTAGTTTTTAATGGCATCTGTGTAATGGAAAATGCGCCTTAAAACCCTAAATATCCGCACTCCTTCACTTGTGTGCCAATAGCTGTGTTTGTCTCTGCCCTGTCTCACATTATTTGTGGCCTTTTTCAGGGAGCACAGCAGCAGTTTGTGGACAACTTCTTCCACAGTGTGCTGTCCTCTGGGACAGTGGTCCCACCAGCTGTCAAATATTTCTTTGATTTTCTGGATAAGCAGGCGCTGAAACATAATGTGGATGAGGAGACTATCCATATCTGGAAGACAAATAGGTAAACAAAAAGGATAACTGCATGCAATAATAATCACTCAAAGTTCCACTTATATGCTGTAGTTTTACTGTAACGATATGGTTTACTTCAATAAAAGTGCCAATCATATCGCGATGTAAAAATACTCTATTAAGAGCAAAACTCATACAGTTTAATCCAACTGTAATGGAAAATTTTACAATTTTTTACTATTTCATATAAGGGGGCAGTGGTGTAATGGTTAAGGTGCCAGGCTCATGAACGAGAGGTCGTGAGTTCAAATCCCGGTCAGATCCCCACCATGCCAAGACCCTTAGGCAAAGTCCCAACCGCAAGTGTTCCTCTGTCTGCCCAGCAGTAAAAATGGGTACCAGTAAAATACTGGGAAGGTAACCTGTGATGGACGGGCATCCCATCCAGGAGGAATCTAACTCCCAAGTCGCTTCTCGCCACAGAAATCGGGGGATAAGCTCCAGCATGATGAGCCCTGTAGGCTCGGGTGTAAAAGCACAGACATTACCTTACTATTTCATATAAGAATTGTATTATCTTTTGTATACTCAGTAGTATGCCTTTTTATTCTGTGTATGGTTAGTGGAAATGTACTGTATTCTGTATGACTGTGGGGCGTAGCACAGGATGGTAAAGAATAACACTTTTCAAGGTAAGGCCTTCACATCTGAAGGTGTCTTTGTTTAGGCTGAGGGAAGGGAAACGACCCTAACTTCAGTGTCTATTAGGGCCTGGTGCAGGGTGTCTCTGAGGATGGGACCCTTAGTATCACGTGACAAGTCTGATTTATGGTACCCTTGAAGAAACCCATATTGGAGATGTGTGTGAACAATGGGTCAGAGTTCTTTCCTGGATAATGCTGTGTGTTGTGCTGTAAACGGTTCTCCATATGCATATGTAATATTTAATTAATTGATCTCCAGAGTCTGATTAAGTGTTTAATTATGAAGAATAAGATTTTGCAATCACACAACTTTTAGTAAAAGTACAGACAATTGTACTCTAAGTACTAAAAGTAAGTACTCATTCTACAGTTTACTGTGGTAGTTGAGGGAGTTTAATTACTCTGCATACAGTTAATTTAGTCCAATGGAACTTAAAGTGGGTCTCAAGTCCCCTACAAAGGGTCTCCAAGATAAATTAGGATAAATGATTAAAGTGGTAAATAACAATGATTCACCAACACAAAGTTGTATATACTTTAGACTTTTCTCAAAATTTGTCAGCACATCCCCCTTGACCACCTCAAAATCAGGACTAAAAATATATGGGTTAATTGAAATTTTGCATCTTTGAATTAATGCTTTTTTCCCCAGCTTTTTTGGGCCCTTTTAACTTCAGAAGTATAGGAGATAGCCACTTAAAATTTTTGTGACTTAAAAGCATAATTAGGCTCTTTTAAAAACTGCATCAAATCCAAGTATCACAATCTAAAGCTGAAATCTTGTTTTTGTTCAGCGAGATTTTTTTTCTGTGACCAACTCTGAGCTATAATATCATAATATACACAAATCATATTCAATCTGACAACGGCAAATTTAAGTTGTTAGTGCTTCACAGGAGCTACAAAGGTCAAAGTTCTGCCTGTTGCTTTGTGCAGATCCCTTTAGCTGTTTAAAACAAGCCTTCAGAGAGACTTTATCTTTTTCATTTAATTTTGAACAGTAGTATTTTCACATAGGTCAGCATCATATGAAACAGTAATATAAACTAACAGTAAAGGTATTGTTCTGAATACAGTAATAACAACCAATGCTAGACTAATATCTCACCCTTTTTCCCATGCAGTCTGCCTCTGCAGTTCTGGGTGAACATCCTCAAAAAGCCCAACTTCATCTTTGATGTCCATGTGTCTGAAGTGGTGGACACCTCGCTCGCTGTAATCGCACAGACCTTTATGGACGCTTGTACCAAGAGCGAGCCCAAACTCAGCCGGGTGAGTGAAAGTGAATAGAGGAATGGGGGATGAGGAGGTAAGGGTAGAGGAAGAAGGGGAAATGTGAGCAAGAAGAGAACAAATCTAATAATGTGAGAAGTAAAACAGAATGAGAGGAAGACGGTCAGGGGTCAGTTAATCTATAGTGCTATTGTCATTAATTTTGATTTTTGTCTTTAGGATTCTCCAAGTAGTAAACTGCTCTTTGCAAAGGAGATCTCCACCTACAAAAAGATGGTGAATGAGTAAGTACTGACATCAATTTCCATCTTTTTCATTTTGAGTTTGTCCAGATTGTGAGAATTTAATTAACAGTTAATACAACAGAGTGGATGACCACCTTTTCTCCTCGTGTGTGTGTGTGTGTGTGTGTGTGTGTGTAGTTACTACAGAGGCATCAGGGAGATGGCACCTGTCAGTAACCAGGACATGTACACTCATTTGGCAGAGGTATCACGGGTAAGGAACATATTGTCATGGGCGTTTTTTGTCATTTAGTTTATCTTGCTAATAAAGTTACAATCCTGATGCTGATTTCTCAAAATCAAGATCTTAACTACATTCCAGGGTTTTTAATTGAACCCTGTCAGGTTGTGGATTACTTGCTGAAATGAACCCTGTGAGTTGCAGTTCACCTCTTGAATAAGTCGCATAACATTACCATGCCATTGTTTTTTGATTTTTCTTAGTTTTTGGCCTGTAATTGACAGCTGAAAGTGTAGGACGAAACACAGGAAACCAGTGAAGAAATTCAAATTGAATCATGGATGTTGTATTAATGTGGCTGTCACTGTAACAACTAAATATTTTACACTAGAAACTATGAAAATTGTATTTTTATCTGCTGAGCCAAGAGTATGCTACAGCAAACACTACATCAGATCCTTTGTTAGGAGATCTGGTGTGTTTGTTTACAGTACAGCCAAATTAACTCAAATTGATTTAACTAAAAAGTATGTCAGTAATTGGCATTCTTCATGTATTATAATATGAAAAACAGGACTTGAGTTTATGAAAGTCCTAAAGATTATAATTTAATGCCTTGTGGTAATTAATAACAGCATGGTTCTTTGCAAAGGCTTGTTTATTTTCTGTACAGTTGTCCAGCGTTATTTTTTAAAATCTGGACATAGTTTATTCAGCCGGGTGCAGCTTTATGGTTTAGTTACATTTTCTCTTTAACCTATAAATTTCTGTTCATGTTTTCCAGGCTCACACAGACAAACTGAACACCCAAGTGGCTCTCCATCAGCTTTACCAGTACGCCAGCAAATACTATGATGAGGTAAGAGGCCCTTCCCTTTCCTATCACACTCAAAGGAGGCTATTTCACTGAATGCACTACTGCCCACTATATTATTGCTATTTCTCTCTTCACTCTTGATATGCCAGAAGACTGCTTTTCTGTCGTTACCCTTAGTTCCGCCTCTGCCCACTTCTTTCTCTACCTCCTCTTTGCTTGTTATTTCTGACTTCTCTGCCATTCTCCTCCATTTCTGTCCTTCTTACCTTCCATTCTCCTTTCAGATCATCGCATCTCTGGACGAGGACCCAGCTGCCCAGAGTAAACAGCTGACCCCGCGGCTCCAGCGGATAGCAGCCGTCATGCAAAAAGTGACTGATCTCTAACCCACTAAGTGGAGGGAGGGACCTAGGGAGGGAGGAATATTGCCAGTGACTACATGGGCTTATTTCTTTTTTTAGTGAATAAAATACAGAAATGAGGAAATGTGAGAAGGGACTCATGTGGGCGTGTATATTGTAGAACTTGGCCCTGAGGTAATTTTCTGTTCTGTAGAGTGATAGACTGATGAAATGCAGAAAGAGAGAAGACAGGAAGAAAATGGTGGGTTACACTGTCATAGGTACGCCTTAAAGCTCACTTGCCAAACCTTAAAGGTCTGCGCACTCATTCATGCTTCACTGAATATTCCTCCCACAATGCAGCGCGGCAGAACTCTCTCTGAGGTTTAAGCCCCTCTGTGGACCACTGGCATAGGAGATAATCAGATGTTCAATTTCTCTCTGTGTAAAAAAATGTTTTAAGAGTTGTATTATATATTTTTTTTATTGTGCAGTCTTTATGCGGAAAGCTTTATAAGAAAAAATATCTTTTTAAATGGATCACCTTGTGGTGCAGATAGTGTTTTTATTAGCCTGTGTGTGCGTAGATGCCTGTGTGAAGTACTTGTGAACAAGAGCGTGTGTTGCGAAACTTGAGTGTGTGTTCGGGTGGATTGCACATGTACGAATGTGTGGGATTGTGTGTGCACACACAGGATGCCTACTGTCAGGCGTGAGGGTGAAGGGACGCCTGCTTTGTCATTTTAATTCTCCATACTCAGTAACACACTGGAGCCTGTGCTCTCGACGAGCTTTATGACAGAGACCAAAGGGTCCTCAACAGGACGCTGGTTAATCTAGCAATGTACAGGCTCATCTGGTCACCAGTAGTTTCAAAACATTTGAGTTAATTTTTTTTCTTTTAACTCAGATTTGGTTCAGGCTGGATTGCCATTTGTGCTTGTGGAAATTGATAATAGCACAGTCTGTCTCCCTTTATTGTACAGTGCCATGAAACATTCCACTTCAACTAAAGCACAGAAGGACATTTCAGACATTTTTAAAATATCTCAGTTAATGACTTTTTTCGGATATTTTTTCTTTGCTATAAAAATGTTTATTTTTGATGTCAGCAAGAAGCAACTTTTTTCCTGCCACAGAGTCATGTCACTCTTATTAGCCTTGCAATAATGTCAGTATACCATGAGCCACAGTCAACAGTTGCATTAGCTTACTAATGTATTTGCATACAGTAGCAATTCAGCAATATGTTAGAAAAATATTCAGATTGTTTTATGCATTGCTCATGTGTATGATTTTTGTGCCCTTTTTTAAGTATTACCCTTGTAATGTTCCAAATAATCATCAATAATTCTCCCTCTAAAGCTATGAAATAGCCTGTAGCTGATGTTAATAATCTGCCGAGATGCAGTTGGTACTTAAATGGCATATTCTGAACAATTATTGTGGTTTTAGCCTTTGTATGATGTTGAAGGGGTTTGGTTCAATCGTGTACATAATTGTTATATTAAATGGAATATTGATTTGTCAGTGTCAGAGCCAAGGTGTCAAACGGGTAGGATTGAGGTTTGGATATTTCTTGGGCCATTAGACACTATCCCTAAATTGAAGGTCTTGCTGTTGACAGATGATTTAATTATACTCCCTGTATCTGATCATGGGTGTGTGTATTTGACAGAGCGTAACGAGCTCCAGAGACCCAAGAATGTTAATGATTCCTGCCTTGGCTTGAGAGAGGTGTCCACAGACCTCGAGCTTGCCTGCCTGCTATCTCAGCATGGTACCATGGCATCCCGACCAACAGCACTTGGCACTGCCCACTCAGTGCACTGCAGAGTGGCACTCTGTATAATGGAATCAGCAGGGGAGGCTTTTGATCTTAATTGCGTGCTGACTGCAGGCTCCATCCCTGTCTCCACTGTTGTTTACTGCTGAGTCTGTTCTCACTGACAGAGTTGATGCAAGAAGCTTCTTTCAGAGCCTTTCTTTCACCAAAAATGTGCCTTATTGAATAGGATAATACATATATTGTTTCTAAATTATTCTATTGGTAACCTAGGTGAATATGATGATGATAGTGCTATAGACACAGCAATGTATTTGGACTTGTGAACTTATGTGTGCTGTCTAAAATGCTAGATGCCCTGCTGCAGCCGTTTGCGTGCCAATAGGCTGAAAACATTTCAGTAAGATTTCTTTTATGGTTGCAGTTTTAAAGTGTGCATTTCCTTTGGGTGTCTGTGGTGTGTGCTTAGTAGGATTTTGGTGGCTAAGGCAAAAAGCCAAAATGAATAAATGTAAAACAGTGGCCAATGTGATTTGGGTTTCCCTTGAAAATGTCTGGCATTCTAAATTAGTCTATAGCCAAAAGGTTATTCTTATGTAGATGGATATAGCGCAAAATTGTTCCAATTGTGTTCATTTTTTGCCCTGTGTTTCTAAGCTATTCCACAGTGTGTACGATTAATGACTATCTATACTCGACAAATGACCTTTCTTACTGCTGTGCAGTTATTATTTTTATTTCTTGTTTCCTATACCATATAAATCTTTGTAAAACATGTTGAAATACTGTATTCTAACTGTATAATCCTATGCATTGAGTCCTGGGACAAAAAAAACAAAAGAGAAAAAAAACTGTTTGTGCAGTTGTCGAGACTTTTTTCCATTTTGAAACTTGTGAATGTGCTGTAATAATATAAACTGGGACACTTCATTTTCAGTGCAGGACTATTAACGGAAGCCAATGTTTTCCTTCCCATCCGAGGCAGCTCAGAAGATTCTCGATCTTGTACCTGATCTGGTTTTACCGGATGAACTTAATTTTGCAAAAGTTGTGTGTGGACGGAGCAGTTACTCACAGGTTTCATCATACACTCCTCCGTTAATAAACTCAGAGACATAAATGCCCTTCAAATCTGCTGTGTTTTTTTTCATTTTCAGAATATTGATTTGCTTCAATTGGACACTCACCTCTCACGAATAATGCATGAGTAACAATCACCTTGGGTGATAGAATAGCTTTTTCCACCATTGGAGCAAACGCTTATCTTTTCTGTAAATCTTTGATATTTATACAGCCCAATACGTGACCTTCTGAAGTGCTCATACACAGGCAGGAGTAATGGTGTATTTTCCGAGAATTAAAACCAGCAGATTGCTTTATGAAGAGACCTAAGTGCTTAAACCTGACAGTTTTTTCCTTATCACAAATATTCTTTCATATTATGACCCTAAATGACTTTGTTGATAACATCAGTTGATATCATCAGTCTTCATATGCAGCATACCCTGTGATGGTTGATGGTTTTCCCCCCAAATGCCACATCAGGTTCCTGTCACAAGGCTCAGAATACAAACTAGAAGCCAAGGTTTGGCTTCATGGAACAAGTTGATAATATAAACAGCCGCGCAGCATCTCTGTCATCAGCAGTGAAGGTTGAAAAATTGCGGCAAAAACATTAATTAAGTACTGACAGCTAAGAATGAAATTGGAAAAAAGAAAGATGAAAGGCAAAATTGCCTCATCTGACTGCTTAACAAACCCAGACGCAGGGGTGGAGATATCAAAGACAGACCAGAAGCCTGTACAGGCCATCTTCTAACTGAGCAAATCATTGATGCAGCAACAGATAGAGTAACTTCAAGGGCTGCTGCCAAAGCAAGAGTGATTACACTTGATTATCGCAAGCACTGCATTTTGTACACTATCCTTGATCACTTGTGGAAAATCAAAGGCAATACAGTACTTTATATGTCTCGCTTACATCGTTTTGGTAGTCAACATTATTTGCTGTGCACTGCACTTATAATAAGATTTCCAAATAACCATGCCCTTCACTGTCTAGAAATCAACGATACACTAAGACCAATTATTTTAAGCTGAGAATAATTATTTTCAGTCAGCCTCGGTGCAGGGTTTCAAGAAATTAGGTTAAAATCGGCATGTTTCCTGGCTTCTATTATCTTGCCTGTGATGCTGCTTCTCACAATGCAGCCAGCCTAGCTTTCAGGAGGCTGAGTTTCACCTCCATGTTTCAAACCTCCT
>VUQH01052280.1:0-17148 GCA_015106775.1 Etroplus canarensis | reverse complement strand
CAAAGTTTTTATGCCGGATGCCCTTCCTGACGCGACCCTCACCATTTACCTGGGCTTGGGACCGGCACTAGGACTACACTGGCTTGTGGACCCCTGTGGCTGTTTTTTTTGAGATTGCTGGAGCTAATGTAAAAATATAATGCATGATGCATTCAGCTGACTTTCTGTAGCTCTGAGATATTTAGCCCTATTCTTAAAGTCCCTAGTGGTGGCTCTCACCTTTCCCCATCACTACTCTAATATGTACTGTCATAAAAAAATTTAAAATACTTCAAAAAATAAAACAAATTAATGTGAGTATGTTCTATATGCTCAAAATCCAGTACATTTCTGCTGCAAATAAATGGGTCAACATTATCAGTAAGTGACATCCTTTTTAAGACAACCTTGAGTCTTTTTACATAATGAACAACAATTATAAAGGTAATAGAAAGAGAATACGGCTATTCAGTCTGATCAATACACACAAATACACACAAAAAAATAGGCTTTTACCAGGAGAGACAAGATTGAAGGCACTTTAGACTATTGAAAAGCAACCTGAGGTTCTGGATTATAGATCCCACTGCTTTCCTTAAGTGTAATGACAGAGGGTTATTCAGAAGGCTTTCTTGACTCACACCATACCATTAGACTGAGAGAGGGGGCAAGCTGTGTCACACACAAAAGTAATTGAATCACTTCCTTTAAGCCATATTCAATTACTGCCACTCATAAATGCTCTTAGGTTAGCTGTCCTATGGGTCCATTTATCAACTCAGAAGGGCAGTCAGGATTTTCTTAAGGAATAATTGTTGGCATCATTTAGCAGCGTTGCATTGTCTGTGAACAGTGATTTTCTAAACAAAATGCCAAAGAGTATTTATATACATTATTGTCAAAGGGGTGTATTTGTCCTTGTCCATGCAAGGACAATGAAGACAACTTGCTTTTTTCAGCCAAATTATTATTACTGCTGTCTTTCTCAAATTTTCTGCTCTTTCCTGATCTGACCTTGACATCAGTATGATGATAGCTTCCCCCTACAGAGCCTGCTTTGAAGTTATATCAGAAATCTTTGTGTGCAGCTGAAGTGTGCAAGACCACAAAAACTAAGGTGTGCATTTGCATATGTAAAATCCCAAAAAAACAAAAGTAAAGAGCCAAAGAAGCAAATGTGGAACTTAAACTTTTTCATTTTTTTTCAACAAAAGCAATTTTTAAAGCCTAAGAGGCTTTTTAAATGAACTGCTTACTTTTCAAGGAAAATTATTTCATTTGCATTCATTTGCACTACAGTATTTATATGCTATCACAAACATACCTGATTGTGTCTGATGGGTGGAGGTTGAACAAAGGAGGAAAAGAGGTCTGCTAAATGTTTGCTGTCTCTGTGCTCCCACTATCATCTAATTCCCCAAATGATGTGTACAGCAACCCAGCTGGTCTCGTCCTGGGCTTGGATCAGAGAATACAGTAGGCCGCCTTTGAAGGGATCAAGGAAAAGACTCCTGCTGGTTAACAAACACAGTTCAAAACCTTCCTTGTTGGAAGTTTAAAAATGGGATACATTTGGCGTAAGCAGAACTAATTTAAAGAATTGTGGTGGTTTTTATGGATTAATGTGTATAGGGCCGATACAACAATAAGACACAGGGAGGGAGGGAATGAGGAGAAAGACTGCAATAGATGAAAAAGAAAACAGAATAATAAGACTTACTGTGAAGGAAAAATAGTACAAGGTGTCTTACCTACTTTATTAAAACCTTTGACCAGAGCTGTGATATTATTTTGAAAGTCCAATCAAATTGGACGATCAAACTTTGCCTGCATTAGATGGGCCAGAAAACTCACCTATTATATGTCATTACAGTCCTCATTGGAAACAGAGACAGAAAGGGCTATTCTAGGAAAGAGTCAGCAGAGCAGACAGCAAAGTTCAACATGGAGATGAAAAGAGCACACAAGTGTTGGTTTCCCAATGGCAATTTTAAAGATTTGGTAATTGCAGGGTTCTCTTCTGTGCTTAAGTGGATTTTAAAATGCTGAAGGGATAATTTTTTTGAAACAGTGTCAAGCCTGTATACTATTTCTTTCTTGCAATTACTCTATACATTTTCCTGGGTCAGGTCATGGTAGAGGCAGGCTAAACAAAGTAGTCCAGAAACATTTTCCAGCTTTATCTGGAGGATCCCAAGACATTCTCAAATCTACCCTAAGTTGGACATGCCTGAAAGTTCTCCAAAGAAGTGAGTCATGCTGATCAGATTGTCAAACCATCTCATGTAGCTTCTTTTCAGAACAGCTATTCGATTTTATGCAGCTTACTAAAAGTCTGAGCTCTTTCTTTATCTATGTCTTAGCGTAAGCCCTGTCACAGTACAGAGGAAAATCATTTTAGCCACTTGTCTCTGCAATCTCCTTCTATCTAAAGCTCATGATCCAAGGAGGGGGTTGGTGCACAGATGAGCTGATAGTCAAGAAAAATGAGGGAACGAATGTGTCTTTGAATAATAAAACTTCTTAAAATAACAATCAGTGGACAAAGCTGATCTTTGGAGTGACGGGCTGCTTTGACTGTAAACAACAGCAAACAGTACACTGAGTCTTAAGGCTTAATTAATTTTATTTTACTTGTGACACCAACTGGTTTCAGCCCTTGTTAGGATATCAGAGAAAATAAAAAGACAAGTTAAGTTGCAAAATATTTGACATTAATAAACTGCAGGTGAGTTGGCAGCTTGCAGGCAAGGCTTTAGAGATCACACAGAGAACAAGAAAGGCACTAAACCAAACTTGCCTTTCTAAGAACTAAAACAGGAAGGCCAAGACAAAAAAAATAAACTCCTGTTAATGATTGATCTTTCCCTATGTAAATGCTAAAATAGTCAAATGATCACACTAGAGCTTACCGCTTATACCATTTGGGCTTTTTGGTTCGGGTAAAGCTAGAAAGATGATGCCTCTGATCTTTTGCCAGATCAGTTAATCTTAATGCCAGCCCACGTCAGCTGTCAGCGCAGCTTCTTCTAGCATCCAACTGACAAAATTCAAATGGGACGAACTACAGTCTTGCAAAAAAATACAAAGTACACCTTTACTGCTTCCATAGGAATTAAGAAGGTAAGTAGCAGCCAGGTGCTGCTAATCAAATACGCTTGATTAAATGATTATCAGCCAGTGGGATCACCTCTACAAAAGCAGAAGTTTTGGCAGTTTGTGTGTCTGGACCATTCAGGTGTATGTTAACACAATGCTAAAATTTTCAAAGGAGTGGACATCCCAGAAAATTCACACCATTCTCAGACCATGCAATGTTTAGAGAAATTATAAAAAACCCAAACGGTACATCTCAAACTCTGCAGGCCTCGTTTAGCATGTTAAATGCTGAAGCTCATAGCAATACCGTTTGAAAAAAAACTGAAGAAGTATGGCTTGTTTGAAGGGTTGCCATGGCAGAAAGCCTTTTCTCTCTAAAAAAAAATAAAAAGAAAACATGTCAGTACAGCTTAGGTTTTCGAAGCTGCATGTGAGCAAACCACAAGAATTCTGGAACAATGTCCTTTAGACAGACGAGACCAAAGTGGAGATGTTTGTCAATGATACATAACACCACGTTTGATGAAAACCAAACACAGCATACCAGTACAAACACCTCAAGCAAGGTGGTAGAGGGGTGATGTTTTGGACTTGTTTTGTAGCCACAGAACCTGGGCACCGTACAGTCATTGATTCAAAGCATGAACTCCTTTATACATCAAAGTATTCTAGAGTCAAATGTGAGGCCATCTATTTGATAGTTAAAGCTTGGCAGAAATTGTGTTATATAACAGGACAATGAGCCTAAGCACAGCAGCAAATCTACAGCAGAATGGCTGAATAAGAAAAGAGTCAAGGTATCACAATGACCTAAAGTTCAGACTTCAACTTAACTGAAATGCGATGGTTGGACCTTAAGAAAGCAGTTTATACACTGATCAGACATAGCATTATGAACACTTGACTAATATTGTGTCGGTTCCCTTTTTGCTGCCCCACATGCTTCAGTGAGCTGGCTGCTCATGACCCTGTCGCTGGTTCACCACTGTTCCTTATTTGGACCAATTTTGATAGATACTGACCACTGCAGACTGGGAACACCCCACAAGAGTTGTAGTTTTGAAGATGCTCTGACCCAGTCATCTAGCCATCACAATTTGGCCCTTGTCAAACTTGCTTCAGTCCTTACACTTGCCCATTTTTCCTGCTTATAACACAACAACTTTTGAGGACAAACTGTTCACTTGTTGCCTAATATATCCTACCTACTAGCAGGTGCCATGATGAAGAGATATTCAGTGTTATTATCGTCACCTGTCAGTGGTTATAATGTTATGCCTGATCAGTGTAGATGAATTCCTGCAAACAATGAACTGAAGCAACATTGTAAAGACGAATGGGTCAAAATTTCTCCACAACAACGCGAGAGACTGATAAAGTCATACAGAAAATTATTAGTTGAAGTTATTGCAGCTAAAGGTAGTTCTACAATCTACTGAATTATTATGTGTACTTAGTCTTTCACAGGACTCCACAAAGACCAAGAAAAGTCTTTTTACATGACTGTATCTAAGTTACTTCATCCTGCCTACAGTTGCTGCTTTGCAACCGAACTTCCAGATAGGTGTTTTTTTTCTGTTGTCTCTGGTGGCTGCTCTATTCTGTAGTAGAGGTCTTGCTGCTGCTGTCTGGCCTGTCACAGCACAGAGCCATACCACCATATATAAATTATTGCTTAGCATTTGGCTGTAATGGTCCTGACTGAGTTAAGTTTTCTCAAGCATTACATAATCTACTATTTAACTACATGCAATCCAGCCGTGTGCTATTTATGTAACAGTTTTCAATACTGAAGCAGTTGAGCTGAGTCTGTTTGGCCAAAGAAGATGTGCGAGGGAGCAGCCTCAAAGATCAATGAGCAGCAGCAAAGGAACAGGAGGTGCTTATGTTAACCAATACCAGCAGGCATTGGGGAACAGCATATGACGCAAACCAGGAAGCCACCTGATGTGAGAGGGGTCAGATAAATGCAACAGAACTGACGGTCACACGGGACAGGTGCTTCCTTAATGATACACATCACACTCATACACACACTTGCATACTATATTAGGCCTGTTGCTCATCCCCTCCCTCAGCTGTGTCAGAGGCTTTCCCAGACATCCAGCCCACGCACACACAAACACTTGTGCATCCTCAGACTGCAGGGGCGGGGTGAGGAGGACAAGCAGGCCAAGGAGGACGGAGGACAGGGCACGCACGCAGACAAACCTGACAACAGGCAGGAAACTCTAGAGAGCAGCCAAGGCTATTTTCTCTCCTCTTCCAGAATCTCAATTTCCATTTTGGTCAAAACAGGTAGGTAAAAAAACATTTGTGGAAAAAAAAATCCCAAAACATAAACACAGACACAATGAAAATGTCAAATAAACCTAAGAAGAAAATACTAAAAGCACCAAAATAGGAATGTCTCCATTTTTATGCATGAGAGGGATTTGGATGGCTCATCCTTCCTATCATGTTTCCTCTTTTGCAGCCTGCAGGAACGCATACATTGCATACAAAGTTTAGGACTTCTTCCAGGCTGCATCAACTTTACACACTGAATTAGGTATGATAAGCCATAGAAGAATGTGTCTTTTGAGCTATCCATATACGTGCAGATTTCATGGAATAAAACAATGGGACCATCACAGCTCTGACGGGGTCGTGAGAGGGGACGGCTGGGGTTAGGGACAAGATTGAGGAGGAGGAGGGGGATACTTTGATTCACTGCCAATTGGTGAACGTATGCAAGGCTGTGTCCCTTATTAAAAATGCACACAAAGACACACATTTGGAACTTGTTAAACTTCTGACCTGGGAAAGGCTGCAACCAAAGTGCAACTGCTCATTTGATTTAAATTGGGCCAGACAGCTTCACTCTAGCTTTTATGGAAGCCTGAAAAAACCAATGCTGCAATTTAGAAAATCATAGGAAATAACTAATTTTATAAAACAACAGAAACGCATCCTTTTGTCAGTGTGTCATCCCAACAACTTTAATAGTAGCTTTCCGTTTACTCTGTCATATACTTAAGGGTCATGTAATGTTTCTAAGATTACAACCACTAGTTTGGCTATTCAAGAGCTGTTTAATGGCGAAGTGGAGCAAAATGGGGTTCACCACAGGTCACAGGGCCAACACCAAAACATCTGAAGATGCCCTGGAAAACTTGGTTAGGCTAAATATTCTCTTGAAAACTCCCTTGTATGCACAAATTCTCCAAAACACTTAAATCAAAGTTTGCCACAGAAACCATTAGAATTTGTACAGATGCATTTTTCTGAGAAATTAAAAACTCATGGCTGATGGAGCAGCAGTCACTTTTTATCACAAGAATGTTTCATTGTTTTTACAACAAAACAGATTATAATGCTGAGACGCAGGCGGGCGGGCTCACAGTCGGTTGCTCAAGCCCACTTAGAGTGATATAATGTAGGCCTGGCGTTTGTTTGAGCAAGTGTCAGTTGGGCACAGTGGGATCTTTTTTCCCCCTTTGTTTGTTTTCAATGGCCTATAAACAGTCTGGATAAACCAACAGAAAAAGCTCTCCCTCTCCTCCACTTTTAATTTTTTTTTCTTCCTCTTGCTCCTTCCACTTCTCGCTGGTGCTGTGGCTTGCGTCTCCGAACCTCATACCCACAAACACTCTGGGATTGTTTTGAGCTGTCTGGTGGAGGAAGGAAAGCAGTGTGAGAAAGTGGCTGTTTTTTTGGAGCGGACAGGAATTGGCCTAACGGCGCACGGTTCCTCTCCTCGCAGCGGGAACAATGCCGTGGCGTCACACCCCTGCACTGACCCTCGCTGTTTCACATGGAAAAATGTTCCCAGAATTCCGCTCCCAGGCTTGGAGGTATAAAGCCGAGAGTGGGGAGGGAGAGAGAGCGAAAGAGAGGGATGTCAGGAAAGGTAAGAGGGGAGAGGAAACCTATGCGACCAGGAGCATTTGTAGCCATGGTGACATAATAAGCTACGACTCCTGAAGCTGATTAGTTAGATGGAGGGCGTGGCTTTAAAATCACGCGTCCCAACAGCCACTCATATCATTGAGGCATGAGTAAGGACAAGGCACTCACCCTGCCAGGTGAACTGTAGTAAACTACAAATTCAAGTTCTTGCATTGTCACACTGCCACCCCCTTCTCTCCCATGCTCATTATTATATTGTTGCTCTTTGCCGCTGTTTGTGTAAAAACTAATCAGACTTATCAGCTGTTGTAGGAGCAGATGTGATATTGGCACGCAAAGCTTAACTTCCCATTGGCCTAAAAGGGTGACAAAGGAGAAGTAAAGCTGAAACAGCCATTGCACAATAGTGAGTGGCTCATCACCTGGTGTGTATGTTGGGCTCTGGAAGCTGTGGCTAGCCCAAACTGGCAGACTCCAGCAAGGATGGGTCAAGGCAAGGCATTAGCGGTTTGTTCCAGGTAGTCATAAAATATCACCTTGGAAATTAGTGAAGAAAATGATTTTGGACACTATTTCTTATTTTTTTGAGCATTAAAGTTTTCAGTTATGCTTATGATTTGACACCTTGTGTTAGTGCCCCTTGAAGCAAGTAGAATAGTGAAGATGTAAGGAGTAGAGGTAGTGAAGGTGGATGAGTTTAAATGCTTGGGGTCAAATATACAAAGCAACACACTGCACAAGAGAGGTGAAAAAGAGTATGCAGACAGGGTGGAGTGGGTGGAGATGAGTTTTAGGTGCGGTTTGCAACAGAAGATAGCAGAAAGAATGAAAGGGAAGGTTTACAGTACGGTAGTGAGACTTGCTATGATGTATGGTTTGGAGATGGTGGCACTGACAAAAAGACAGGAGGCAGAACTGGAGGTGGCAGAGTTGAAGGTGCTGAGATTCTCCCTGGGAGTGACCAGGATGGACAGGATTAGAAATGAGTGCATCAGAGGGACAGCTCAGGTTGAGTGGTTTGGAGACAAAGTCAGTGAGGCAAGGTTGGGATGGTTCGGACATGTGCAGAGGAGAGATAGTGGATATATTGAATCAAGGATGTTGAAGATGAAGCTGCCAGGTAGGAGGAAAAGAGAAAGAACCACAGAGAAGGTTCATGAATGTAGTGAAGGAGGATATACAGAGGGTTGATGAGACAGAAAATGATGCAAGGGATAAGGTGAGATGGAGGCAGATGTGGTCGCTATGGCGACAACTAAAGCAAACAGGAAGAAGAAGAAAGAAGTTTGCTACCCTTTAAATTTCATTGAAGCAGTCTGGTTACATTCCTGGTGCTAAACAGTTACGGGTGGTTTTGATTATGCTAACAGGAGCTAATAATGCTAATTATGCTAATAATGCTAACAGGAGCGATGGTCAGAAATGTACAAAATTGTTATTGTAAGTTTTAACAGGTGGGGACACAAACCTCTCTCACCATGGAGGGTTGTGTCAGGAAGGGCATCCGGTGTAAAACCTCTGCCAAATTACCAATGCGAATTATTCCACCGTGGCGACCCCCTTGGTGGAGAATACAAGGGAGCAGCCAAAAGGTACATTTTTAATAAATCGTATATATTCTTTAACAAGACAGCAGAGACAATATCTCAAAACAGATTGTATATTATGCTAAAATAAAATAGATTACACCATATTTGACTTTAATGACAGATTTTTGAGCTTTTTTTGTGTTACAACATAAACCAGAAACTCATTTGAAAAGGCAAACAGGTTTTCCCTGCTGTAATCATTTCTGCTTTTCATATGGCTATGCTGTGTGTCTATCTTACCTTATATAGCTATGCATCTTTCAAATGTACCCCTTCTGAAGATAATGGAGAAAAAAAATCTACTTTTTGGAGTTTTTACTTTTTTTTACAGAAAGTATTAAATCAGCTTTAGACAGCTCAAGGTTTCTCTTAGTAAAAAAATTCTTTTTTTTAATTCCAGTGCAGCTTAAAGTGGATTTATAAATCTTCAAACATGCCTGCAGGGGCTTTTCAAGCTCTTATGTTTCAAAAGTCACCAGTCTGTGTCTTAATACTATGTATATGTTATCTACTAGGGCATCAGGTAAACTCCAGTATAGAAATGTTAATAAAACAGCAGTGGATTTACGTCAGACTGCAAGTTTAGATGATAATTCACCGACAGCAGGCACAAAATTATGGTGCTGTGCAGCTTTAATAGACCTACCAGTAACAATATATCCCACGTGCAGCATACAGTATGCTGCTTGATACACACAAAGACCATTTTATATGCCCTTATGAACCTGAAGTGATTTCGCAAACCCTCAGTAAAATCTGTGCCAATGTGTAACAAGATTATAAAGTCTAAAAAGTACCGTTCAGTGCTTTCCCAGCCTCAGTCATATAAAATAATTAGAGTAACTGCATAGAATAGGATGATGTTTTCCATCCCAGTTTGAGCACCTTTGGGAGCTAAAAAGAAATACGTTAAGTGAATGTGTTACTAACATTTGTTAGTAATTCACTTTACATTGCATAAAAACATAGCTCTGAATGGATTTTCAATGCCTGTTTAGGGACCTCAACAACAGCATTTGTCAGTTAAGCATCTATCACTTCAGAGGTAAACCACAAAACATGCTGATTGAGACAATAATAGTAAGGGTTGCCACGTAAAAAAAAAAAAAAATTCAGAGAGTAAATTGCTCTTTGATTCATTCAATATTAAATCTTTAAATTCAAGGATGGTTGGCAATGAAAGGGCACTTCTGCTGCTGTCAGAAAATGTAACTGTATCGACACACAAGACAAAACAAAACAATTAACCAGCTAAGTCTGGATTCGTATTTCCTCCCCAAGCCTCAAGCAAACAGATTGCAGCATGAACAGTAGACTTGGACGAGATCAGTAAGTGGAGAGAGATGAAAAGGAAACTGGCAGCGATTTTAGAGGAAACGGGGTGTGGAATGAAAGCATTTGAGGAAGAAGAGGAGGGAAAATAAGGGGACTGCCTGCGCCCCACTCCTCTGTTTTGTTTTAACAGAAGTTGGCAGCACAGTGCCCGACCTGGTTGGCACTGAAACATCAAATGGTCTCCACCCTGTGCCATTACTCACTAGAGTCTCTGAATATGAGTTGCATTGCCAAACTTTCTCTGGCTCTTCTAGCCCCTGTCAGCAATGATCATCCTCATCCTTGTGGGTTGATTAAGCCAAAAGTGAAAAGCAGATATAAGCAAAAGATGACTATAATTTGGTCTATAAACACCAATGACTGTAGAAAACACGGACAATCTAACAGCTCCCCAAAAGTGAAGCCAGAATGTCTCTTGCCTCTAACTCTCTGGCTGCAGTATAGGTCCTAAGTCCTGCTCCCTCCATGTTAGTGGATGGGATGAGGTCAAACTAAAATGACAAAATGTGCGTTTAAGTGGGTCTTATTATGCTGATTTGGGTTCAGATGGTCACCTTTCTCATACGTTTGTTTTGAATTACTAATTTGATGCAGGGTATAAAATCAGGGTATAACCTCATGATTGGCAGCTCTGCCTGCCAATCCAGTGTATGTTTGTTCAGGGGGCATATTCGACACCATGTCCCAGAGGGTGTGTGGCCAGGATCAGCTATGGCAACTCTGCCCCAAATCACTACTGCGCAGATTATGGCTACAAAATTGCAAGATGGCAGTTTCCATAAACAGGAAATTTTGGCTTCAATTTTGTGCAATGGGAGGAAGTGGAGTCACGTCGTCCATGTTTTCTACAGCCATTGGTAAATACACATACAGTGTGGTGGTTTACCCTTTTACCTCACATGCAAAGGGTCCCTGGCACTCAACCATGAGGAGGCACAATCCCAGCAAACTTAGCTCCCAACATGTGAGTTACAAGCCAGTATACTCCTAGTGCCAGTCCCACACCTGTATAAATGGGTTGGGGTTACATCAGGAAGAGCATCCAGTGTAAAATCTGTGCCAAATCACATATGCAGATTCACTCGCTGCGGCAACCCCTTGGGGAAAAAAGGAGAAGCTGAAAATATTCATCAGACAAACATTCAGTGAAGTCCATAAGTATTTGAACAATCTCACAATTTTTGTAATTTTTCCTCTGTACACCACCACAGTGGATGTTAAATTAAACATCAATATGCAAATGAAGTACAGACTTTCAGTTTTAATTCAAAGTGTTTGAAAAAAGAATTGCATTAAGTGTTTAGGAATTACAGCCATTTTTTATACATAATCCTCCATTTTCAGAGGCTCAAAATTAGTTGGACAATTGACTGATAATAGTCTTATTGTTAGGTAAGGCCTGTTTCATTGTTATTCTATGACAAACTAAGTAGATCAAAGATCTGGAGTTGATTCTAAGTGGTAAACTTGCATTTGGTCACTGTTCACTGAAACTCTCAATATGAGGTCCAAAGAAATGTTGATGCAATTAAAGGAGGTCATTATTAACCCATAAGAGCCCGTGGTGACATGCATGTAACAAACACTTTACATTTTTTACAACTGTGTGGGCCTCTTGGTCTGTTGTATATCCCCCATAATTTTCCTGTAAGGAAAAATGGGTCTGGGTTCTTATGGGTTAAGCTGAAAAATTTAAATACCCACCAGTGTGTCCAAACCACAGGAACGAATATAAGATGACATAGCTGCAAGATTCAGCCTGAGTCTCTGTTTCAACTTTTGTCAAAAGTGACTGAGGGATAAGTGTCTCAAACAGAACTTTTGCTGTTCTCCATGGCTGGAACCTGCTTATTGCTGGAGCAGCATCAGCATCTTCCTCTGTCGTCCTCACTGTCTAGCTCAGACTCTGGTTCCACCTCTCCCTCAGTGTCTCCCTTGTTTTCATTCTAAGTTATAAAAATGGTTTATTAAACATGTTTGTGATTTTCAGAGTTAAAAAAAATCAAACTTTTTTGTACTTGGATTGTGACAGTGAGGTTGTGCTGAAAAAAATGGCACTAAACAAGGCAAGGTAAACAGTTTTTAAGGTGTAATATAAAGGTAAACTCAAAAACAGTAAAAAATGGCCAATTATACCCAAGGGCCAACTCAGCAATACAACAAAGTTAAATGATCATAGACTCTTTACTTGGTTAAAAAAACAGCTTTACAACATTTTGGCAAGCACAGCCCACTCTCAATCTCAAAGTCTTAAATCAAGAGACACCTTCATGAATGCAAGTGCAGAGGATTTACAACACGGTGCAAACCATTGGTTACTCTCAAAAACGAGAAAGACAGATTAGATGTTGCCAGAAAATATCTGCAAGAGCCTTCACAGTTCTGGAAAATAAATCAGTAGAGCGATGCAAATAAGATGAATTTGTATCAGAATGATGGGAAGAGAAAAGTATAAAGAAGGAAAGCAATAGCTCATGATCCAAAGCATACCACATCATCTGTCAGACATGATGGAGGCAATGTTATGGCATGGGCATGTGTGGCTGTGAATGGAAGTGGATCACCAGTGTTTATCAGTGATGATGACTCCTGATAGAAGTAGCAGGATAAAGTGTACAGGGCTATACACGCCACTCAGATTCAGTCAAATGCTGCAGAACTGATTAGCCAGCACTTCACAGAACAAATACATAATAACCCAAAGCATACTGCAAAAGCAACCTAAGAGTATCTAAAAGCAAAAAAATGGGATATTCTTCACAGGCCAAGTTAGTCACCTGTTCTCAACACAGTCGAGCAGCTTTTCAGTGACTGGAGACAAAAAGCTTCTTATGCAAAGTTATCTTTTTGAATATACTTTATAGAAAATTTTAAAATGCATCATGAACTTATGTCATGACTAACAGTGGATGTGGTCAAACATCCATAAATTGAAGTGTGCTATGGAAACCTAGTTGTGAATAAGAGGGTTATAGATACCAGAGACCCTGTGTGAAGAAGATGGTGCTATTGACATAAAATTTCCCAAAAATTACATCACTTGGCTACAATTTGAAGAAAAGTATGACTAAAGTATGGCGCAAATGGTTTTTTTGTCAATAGTCTCTGATCTGTGATGAAAGAGTTTGACAGCTGTTTAAACACATTGTTATACTGTAAATAGGAATGCCGGGTACTCAAAAAACATACTGCACAAGCCAAGCTTTAATATAAAAAATACTACAGTTGATTTTTACAAGGTCAGAGGTTGAGCGATGGCTACACACTCCCAGTAAATATAGCTTACCTTGGTTCTCACATCGTAAACAACCTTGTGATGTCAGTGATGATCCTGGGGCCAGGATAAGGGCAATAAACAGGAAGTGGCTCAGCAGCAAGCTGCATCCCATAATAATCATGCCAAAAGAACACTGACAAACAATCCCAAATCACCGCAAGACACAAAGCGACAGATAACAGAGACAAGCAACCCCAAAACCCAACACAAACTTACAACAACCCCTAAAATAACACGTGAGAGAAACACAAACAGCCCCCCTTTATGCAGAGATTTCATGAAGAGAACATCAAATGCATCAGTTTACAAAATCAAAGGCTTGCAAACCTAAACAATCCATGAAACAGAGAAACGCACATGTAGAAACAAATGGAGATGCGTGCAGAGAATGGTACAAACAGGCATAAACAAAGGATAGTGTGACAAACATGGTAAAACTAATTGTGAGCCAATTTCACATATTCTTTGCTCTAATTTCTTATATTTACTCACAAGATATGTTAGAGTGGGATATCACATTTCCATTAAAAAAGACAGCTTTCACGCTTCATTTCCACAGCAAAACCCCCCTATTCAGCCACCTGATCTGTGTCAGCAGCACATAAATCCATTCTGAACCTGTCATTCTGCCTTTAAACAGACAAGACACAGTGTTTTAATGCACTATGAACACACAGAGATAGGAACACACTGTACAGATTCCCTGATTTTCTTTTTAGCCTTTGCATGGCAGCAACCAAACAAACTGCACACAATTTCTCTCTGTTTTAAAAGGTTCCACCTCTTAAAAACAAAACAATACATATATATATATATATATATATATATATATATATATATATATATATATATACACACACACACACACACACACACACACACACACACACACACACACACACACCAACTGTATTAGGTACCCCTTTGCTGGTACCCGGTCAGACTGGATGAATTCTTCATGGCATCAATTCAACAAAGTGCTGGAAACATTGCTCAGAGTTTTTTGGTCCATGTTGGCATGATAGCGCCACACATTTACAGCAGATTTTCAGCCACACATCCATGATGAAAATTTCCCCTTCCGCCACAGCTCAAAGGAGCTCTATTGGATTGAGATCTGGTGACTGTGGAGACAATTTGAGTACAGTGGACTCATTGTCACATTCAAGAAACCAGTTTGAGATGATTTGAGCTTTGTAATATGATGCATTCCTGCTGGAAGATGGATACACTGTGGCCATAAACGAATAGACATGGTCAGCAACAATGCTCTGGTAGGTTGTGGCATTTAAACAATACTCCGTTGGTACTAAGTTACCCAAAGTGTGCTAAGAAAATATCCCCCACACCATTACACCATCTCCAAGAGTGTGAACTGCTGATCCAAAGCAGGATTTCTGCTTACTCAGTTTCGGTCTCAATTTCTGACCATATCATCAGAATATTGTAGCAGAAACTGAGACTCATGGCTTGGTTTGAACTTCAGCAGGTTGCCTTGACTATGTCCATGTAGATATTTATATTTGTAGCAGTTTTACAGGTATTTGAGGTGGCAGGTGGGTGTAAAACTGCTTTTTATAAACCTGGAGGTGCACTAGAACCAATTCATTGTTGATTACGCAGTCAGAAACAAGCATTATAAGCTTTACTAATTGACCTGGTTTGCAATTAGAATTAATCTGAAATCCAGCCACCTTCATGAGCATAATCACTGCTTCTATTAGTAGCAAAAGTATAGATTATTACCATACTAACACACTATGCTGAGATGGTAAATATGATAAGCATTATACCTCTTAAATATCAGCATGTTTGCATTTTACTGAATGTTAGCATTTATTTCAAAGCACTGTGGCATGCTTAAGTACTGTCTCAGAGCACCACTGTCATGACTGCAGATTCAGCCATGTCATCAACATTTATTCCAAAAATGGTTTATTTGAACTTTAATGATGCCACTTTTACAACTCTGAACAGATTAAAGTTTCATCAAATATTTAAATGTATTCAAACAGCATTGCAGAATAAAGTTTGGCTAAATAAAATATGTATGCAGTGTGATGAGCCTGGGGTGGTTCTAAAATTCAAGAGTTGTATTGGTATCAGTCAAACCTAAATAATCCCAATAGGAATCCACCCAATTCACAAAAGCAACTCACCAGTGACCATAAATGAAAAATAACAAGAGCTGAGAAGCATGTCTATGATGGAGTTTTCTCAGATGTTATTCTGATTTGTGCTAACCCATAAGAACCCATGGTGACATGCATGTAACAAACACTTAAAATTTTTTACAGCTGTGTGGGCCTCATGGTCTGTTGTATATCCCCCATAATTTTCCTGTAAGGAAAAATGGGTCTGATTGCTTATAATCAGGTTTTTCATCTTTAACATGACATACTGGACTCTTCCACTAGCAGACAAAGTGCTTGGGTGATTTCTAGTTATGATATTGTTCCCTGGATCTGATGTTTGTCTGGAGTGAGTCATTGTCCTTCCTTCATCTGTGGCCGACAGACTCACCGAGCCCATGCAGCTGCTAATCCTGCTCCCTCCCATCTCTGACTGCTGACCACTGTCACAGAAGGAAGGAGAACTTGAAAGGCAACCTCGGTGACTGTACTTCACACCTTTTTCTCTGCCTTACACACAAGGGTGCTTGCGCACACACTTCATCTGTCTCGCCTTTTTCATATACACACACAGACAAACACGCAGCTGCCTGGACGCTTAAGATAAGGAGCAGGAGCTGTGAGAAGAGGGAGGGGGAGTTGCTCAGATGAAGTATGTCTGTACGTGTTTGTGTCTGTTTGTGTCTGTGTGTGTGTTTTTCTTTATAGGGGAGGGCTACTCTACAGGACGTCCTGAGAGTGGCCAGCTTCTCTAACAGGAGACGGGTTGCACACCATGTCCAGGCATATACACAGCAAACAGCTCAGAAAGAAGCAGCTGATCACTAAACCCCCAACAGACAGCTGATGAGAGATCTGAAATCCATCAAAACATAAATATCCATAAGCTAATGACTGGGGAATTGTAACAGCTATGTCTGGCAGATATTCAAAAAGCATTTCTTTACGTTAATGAGCAGAAAATATATTACAGCTGATGCCCTAACCATTTGGAAAAACAGCCACAGCAGCTAAACAGTGTTGTTAACAGCAGGAGTTCTCTGATGGTACTGCCTCTCCATTTCCCTAACGACTGCACCATAGGAAGAGAAGCAAGGTCTTCTCAGCACTGATTTTCCTCCTGGGTCTATATGTGTGTGTGTGTGTGTGTGTGTGTGTGTGTGTGTGTGTGTGTGTGTGTGTGTGTGTGTGTGTGCGTGCGCGCGCGCGCGTGTGTGTGTGTGTGTGTGTGTGTGTGTGTGTGTGAAGGTAGTAGCTTTCCTAATGGGATGTGTTGTATACAGGGGGTCTGGGAAACAACAGTGTAACCAAAGGGAAGAGCAGAAGGAAAACAAGGACCCCTCCCTGTCCGAGTATGGAATAAACACATTCAACACACACACACAAACACACATCTCTCCTCACTCCCCTTTCAGGCAGATCTGGAGGGAAGCCAAGTTTCTTTTGAACACCTTTCTGTTGCTGCGCTTAGTTGGCTGACGTCTCATATTTGAAGGATGTGTTTTGACGTTAGACCAGACGCTGCAGTGAAGCTCAGCTTCTGCTTCCTAAGCTTTAAGCTTCAGATTCTGAGGAAGATGAGGGCAAGATCTATCGCTGTGTACACTTTCTTTTCATCTTGTTTATTGGCCAACATGCCCTGTGGTCCCGGAGAGCTGTGAACCAATGACAAGCTGGAGATGAGAGCTGGCACAGTGCCCCACTGGAGCAGGTGCAGCCAGAATAGGAGATAAGGAAAACGTGCTTACAGATCTGCCGATCAACTCAAAATCACTGATTGAGGGTGTTGATACGAGGCTACTTTTTTCTTTTTTTTTTTTTCTTTTTTTTTTTTTTGTTGTGGGTT
>VUQH01052267.1:0-22225 GCA_015106775.1 Etroplus canarensis | reverse complement strand
GTTGGACAGGGCAACAGCAGGCTGGAAAAGTAAGTGGTGCTACAAAAGAAACAGCTTCAGGAACATGTTGAAACTAATTAGGTCAGTTGGCAACAGGCCATAATGTGATCGGGTATAAAACAAGCACCTGAGAGAGACAGAGTGTCTCAGAAGTAAAGATGAGCAGAGGTTCCGCAATCTGCCAGAAACTGTGCTTACAAATTGTGAGGCAATTTTAGAAATATGTTCCTCAATGTAAAAATGGAAAGACATTGAATTTTCCATCATCTCCAGTACATGATATCATCAAAAGAGTCAGAGAATCTGGAAATATCTCTGTGTGCAAGGGACACAGCCAAAACCCAATACTGGATGCTTGTGATCTTTGAGCGTTCAGACAGTGCTGCATTGCAAACAGGCATAATTCTGTCATGGAAATCACTGCATGGGCTCAGGAAAGCTTTGCAGAAATGGGGGTCTGTGAACACAGTTTGCTGTGTCATCCACAAATACACACTACCACTCAAGAGGCTGGACATGCTTGGCCATACCCCAAACTTCTGACTGGTAGCGTAACTGAAAACTAAACTCAGACTAAACATTTTCAACCTATGAAAACTAAACTGAAACGAGCAAACCCACTGACTGAAACTAAACTGAATTCAAAAGAAAAACTCAAACAATACAAAACTGTAATAACTCTGCGATGAGGTCTTTAGACAGGAAGGGGCCTGAGTGGTGGAGATGTGATGCACACTGTCATGACAAGACAGTACAGCCTGGCCCTGATTCTGCGAGGTTTTCAACCATTTAAAGTCAAGAATTTCCAACAACTTTAAACGTTTGAATGAGAACAGAAAACGTGCTGCTGTAAAACACGGCCCCTTGTGGCTCCCTGTTAAATTTATCGCTGCCTCTCTCTCTTTCTCTCTGTCTGCTCGCCGCACTGATGCTGATATTTCTCTCCAGCATCACCAGGAGAGGAGGAGGAGGAGGAGGAGGAGGAAGGAAGGGGAGGCTGTGTCAGGTGGAAACTGGGAACCTCTATGGATATCAGCATCACCCTCCACCGGCACTCAGCCTCAGCATCTCCCGGTCGGCGGTCACCGCTGCGGGCGCACAGCGCCGTTTTCGTGCGCCAAGGCGCAGTGTTTGCACAGTGCGCACACCACCACCACCACCACCACCCCCCGGGCTGCCTCTGTAATTACCCAAAGCAGCCGCTTCCTCCTGTAACAGGGACTAATCGCGGGAAGACCCTGCTGGAATCAAAGCGGAGCGTCAGGCTCCTCCGGTGATCAGCCTCCTCTCCTCATCGGTTCAGCGCAGCGACGTGTTGGTCACGGAGGAGGACAAAACCGACCCAAGAGCGAGCTGAAAGG
This sequence comes from Etroplus canarensis, assembly GCA_015106775.1. Classification (NCBI taxonomy): domain Eukaryota; kingdom Metazoa; phylum Chordata; class Actinopteri; order Cichliformes; family Cichlidae; genus Etroplus; species Etroplus canarensis. Next base: position 20,864 of record VUQH01052267.1, on the reverse strand, counting down.
TAAGGCCGTCAAAGGACGACCTCCTCCAGCTGGATGAGGTTTGATTTTGTGAGACCGTGGAGTCGGGATGCACGTTTTCCTTCCCTCCCCACCCCCCGTCCCCTCCTCTCCTTTTGATTGCAGAGAAGCCGGCCTGCGTCTGGGTGCGGGGTACCGCAGTGATCCGGCAAACGGACGGAGCGGTTCACGTCCGATCGCCACTAACGTGCGAGTGTAGCATGCGATGCATGCCTGGGAAGGTGCAGATCTGACGGTCTGATTTGCAAAAAAAAAAAAGGAGAAACGGGCAGCGGCCTAGTGCTCTGGCTGTGTGATCGCATGCTCCGGCTTCTCTGTAACCTTTAAATTAGAAATGGTTTTGTTGGATGGAATAAAAAGCCGCACACCCAACAGAATCTCACCATAAGGAGCCTCTACAGTGATGCTTTATGCGGTGTTTTAGCAGGAAGTTGCACAGTGCCTGTGGTCTCACTGTCTGACTTTACCTTACTTTGGCATTTCTGTCCCTTTCCTGTCCAAATCCTGGAGGGGATTTTGCAGTTCTGTGTGTGTGTGTGTGTGTGTGTGTGTGGCTGCATTTTATTCTCGCGGTGTATAAGGGAGGTTGGGAGGCTGCATAAAATATAAATAAAACCCCAATGCAAGTATTTGCAACTCAATATTTTAGTCACAAAAGAACATAGAAAACATGTCAAATGTCGAAAGTGAGACATGTTACTGTTCTGTGATGAGTACTGGCAGCAATGCGTCTCAAAAAAGTTGGGACAGGGTCCATGTTTCCCACTGTGCAGCGTCGCCGCTTCTTTTAACAGCAGTGTGTAAATGTCAGGGATCTGAGGAGACCAGCTGCTGGACCTTTGGGAGAGGAATGCTGTCCCATTCTTTCAGATGCTCAAGAGTCCTGGGCCTTCTTTGTTGTATTTTGCGTTTCACAGTGCACCAAATGTTTTAAACCGGTGAAGGGCCCAGCACCTGAACACCTCTACCATAAAGCCATGCTGTTGCAACGGCTACGGTATGCAGGTTTAGCAATGTCTTGCTGAAATATGCAAGGCCCTCCCTGAAAAAGGCATCACTGAAGGGAGCACACGTTGCTCGAAAACCTGTATATACTGTATCTTTTCAGCATTGATGCTGCTTTTCCAGATGTGCGAGCTGCCAGTACTATTGGCACTAATGCACCCCCATACTATCAGAGATGCTGGGTTTTGAACTGAGTGCTGCTAACAAGCCGGGTGGTCCAGAGGATGCAGCATCCATGATTTCCAAAAATAATTTCAAATTTGGAATCATCTGACCACGGAACAGTTTTCCACTTTGCCAGTGTACATTTTAAATTAGCTTTGGCCCAGTAGCATTTCTGGAGCATGTTCACATATTAAGCAATTTCCCCCTGGGGTTAATATTTCTGGTTCCGACATATGGTTTTTTCTTTGCATGTAGAGCTTTAACCTGCATTTGTGGATGGCATGGCCAACTGTCTTCACTGACAGTGATTTCTGGAAGTGTTTTTGAGCTCATGCAGTCATTTCCATGACAGAATCATGCCTGTTTGCACTGCAGTGCTGCCTGAAGATCACCAGCATCCAAAATGAGCCGTGTCTCCAGATTCTCGGAATCTTTTGACGATATTATGTACTCTAGATAATGGATTATTGAAAGTCTTTGGAATTTTACATAGAGGAGCATTATTCTGAAATTGCTCCACAATTTGCAGATGCATTTTTTTTCCTCACATTGGGGTTTTACTCTGACAAGGCCTAAAGCTGCATGTATTGCTTCAGCAACAAAAGAAGCAGCTTTAGTGTGGCCCGTCTGGTGTTGATGTGGTCTGTTTGATCACATCTGCAATAAAAAGTGACTGCAGCCTCTTTTTTTGCATAGACATGATATGGACTGTCACACGTCGTTTCTCTCTTGATCAGAGGTGTGCAGGTAGGTGTGGAGTATCTGGTTAGCTTTGTTTTGTGGGTAGAAGAAAGAGGAGGACAAAAAATGCTGTTTTTTGGCGACCATTGATATGCAATTATGCATATTCATTTATAATCTTCAATAACAAACAGCTAACAGTACTTATTGTAATTTTTGTAAGTTTTTTAATAGAGCTCGTTTGAGCTCCGTATTCCTCTGTGAGTTTATTTGGTACACAGTACTTTTGACCTTATTGTACTGTAAGTGGTGTCACTGTTTAACTACTATAATAGACCTACAGTGTGTGTGTAGTGCACAGCAGTTTACTTTATATGAATTCGTTACACTTTGTGGTATTTCGTGTTGTCTAGTATAATTGATATATTTATCTACAAAATTATTCTTTGTTATGTTCAAATAAATTGAAGAAGACATCAGCTCTCAATGGGGTAAAAAAAATCATGCTGGATATCGATACTGATATGGATTGGGTAATGTGTTTGGAATGAAAGGACGCCACATCGTTTGATGGAAATGATGGCTGAATTCAAAGACACCCCAAGAATTACGTGAAAAAAAATTATGCGGCAAGTTATTCCATTTTGTCGAATTTCAATGCAGCAACTCAAAACTGGGCCAAAACATAATGTCCCAGATGTGCTGTATTGGATTTAGACCAGATGAGCATGGGAGTCAATCAGTGGTATCAAGTCCTTCATCCTCCAGGAACTGCTTGCATTCTCTCACCACATAATGCCAGGCGTTATTGTGCACCAGGAGGAATCCATGACCCACTGCACCAGCACAGGGTCTGACAATGGGTTCTAGGATTTCATCCCAGTACCTAATGGCATTCAGAGTGCCGCTGCCTAGGCTGTAGAGGTCTGTGCATCCCTCTGACCATCACTGACCCACCACCAAACCAGTCATGCTGAATGATGTCACAGGCAGCATAACATTCTCCACAGTTTCTCCAGACCCTTTCATGTCTGTCACATGTGCTCGGGGTGAACTTGCTCTCATCTGTGAAAAGCACAGGGCACCAGTGGTGCACCTGTCATTTCTGGTTTTCTATGGCAAATGCCAGTCGAGCTCCACGATGCTGGGCAGTGAGCACAGGGCCCACTAGAGGATGTCGGGCCCTCAGGCCACCCACATGAAGTTTGTTTCTGATTGTTTGGTCAGAGACATTCACACCTGTGGCCTGCAAGAAGTCATTTTGTAGGGTTCTGGCAGTGCTTATCCTGTCCCTCCTTGCAGAAAGGAGCAGATACCAGTCCTGCTGATGGGATAAGGACCTTCTACGACCCTGTCCAGCTCTCCTAGAGTAACTGCCTGTCTCCTGGAATCTCTTCCATGCTCTTGAGACTGTACTGGGAGACGCAGCAAAACTTCTGGCAATGGCACATATTGATCTGCCACCCTGGAGGAGTTGGACAGCCAAATGCAAAACTAGTGAAAAACCAGTCAGAAAAGATGAAGAGGGAAATATATCAGTGGCCTCCACCTGTAAAACTACTCCTGTTTTGGGGGTTGTCTCACTGTTGCCCCTCTAGTGCACCTGTTGTTGATTTCATTAACACTAAAGCAGCTGAACCTGGTTAACAAGCCCCCTCTCATATTTAACTGACCAGATCAATATCCCAGAAGTTTGACTGAGTAGATGCTATACTCTGATTTAAAAGTGTTCCTTTATTTATTTATTTTTAGCAGTATATTTTTATACATATTACATATCAAGTTCCTAGCCATGGGTATGAGTCATGTGATTTGAGCAGACAAATTGTGCGACTGCGTGCATTAGTTACTGTCAGGGAAACATGACCTCATTCCTTTAATTCTGATTCTGACCTTTTTGAAAAGTCTGATGACATCTTCGCCCACGTGTGCCAAACGGACAATGACATTGTTGTTATAGATATCGCTGAGAGTGGCGTGGTCTCTGCTCTCCCGTCGGGTCTGGTCCAAGACCAAATACCAGCAGTTCACAGTGGACAGGAGATTTTGGTCTTTTCTGAAACAGCAAGGGAAATTATTTGGTTATGAATGAATGTCATCAAGCGATACTTTATAAATAATTTTTGTTTCCATTTTGGAAAAGGCTAAATCTGCACACGTGCTCATCCATTTTGATACATCTCTGGGCTTTATATATTGGAGATCAAGAGGTCACTGCACAAGTGGTTGTAAATTAGCAAGAAAGACAGCATGTTGGCTGCCTCGTTGCTCAAGTGAACATGTGAGTTCAACAGTCATCACACTAAAGAGTTTGTTGTTCTTTTGCTTCTCATCTTCTGTCTTTAGCGAACATTTTAGCGTGACTGTACATCCCAGCTGCCATAGGGTGAGAGGCGGAGTAAACCCTGGATAGGTCGCCAGTCTATTAGAGGACTAAAACTGAGAGGCAGACAACCATTCACAACTATGGCAAATTTAGAATTGCCAATTAACCTAACCCCACACATGTCTCTGGACATGTCTCTGGACTGAGGAAGGGAACCCACACAGACATGGGGAGAACATGCAAACTTCATGCAGAAGGGCCCAGGCTGGGTGATAGATTCAAACCCAGGACCTTCCTGCTTTGAAGCAACTATGCTGGCCATCATGCAACTGTGTTGCCCCTAAATAAAAATGCTGTATGATATTACCTGTTGTACACAGCCAGTTTAAAAGCTCAGAGTAAAAACATCCTTTGCTGATAGAAAAGATCTGACTTATGCTGGGAATTCGAGCAAAGTCAAGTTAATTTCTCCTGTAAAGATTTATGAAAGAAGCAGAATGTAACTGAGATGAGTGACTTTTAGTTTGTATTTCTTGGGGCCATCTCTGCAGATTTGCAACTACAGAACCCTTTCATTATATCGTATGAGCAAAAGCCAGCTATGGGCTGACTGATAAACCAATTTTGTTTTTACATTAGAGCTGTCGTCATTACTTTCATCATATAATTAAACAATATCAGCAACCTCAACTGCATTAGTTTTAACCAGTGCTCCTAAAAAGTGGCCACTGAATGTAGTGTGAAAAGTTGCCTCTTTCTTCCTTTTTTTGACGTGGACCTAATGCATAATGATTGCACCAGAATACCACAAAGCAGGAAGTTATTTTTGACTCTAATCATGATTTTGAAGATCATATTGAAAGAGTACTCTTGATTTGTTTTCTCTCAACCACTGCAAAACTTTGATCATCTTCATCCTTGGAGAAATGTATTTATGCTTTCGTTTCCTTTTAGAAGTGAATTATAGGCGTTTTTCTGCCTTGGTGAATCTCACTCTTAGATAATACTAGTTTCTGCACTATAACAAGGAAGAAAAGTACTATAGGCCCATTTTAGCAGTCAAAACAATGCTAGGATGTAAGCAAAGGCTGTCCAAAATCTTATTAGTTGCAGTTTTTTTTTAAACTCTGAGTATCAGAACTAAAAACAAATTTAGCCATATACACAGTCATTTCTAGAAATTCATTGTTTTTTTGTCCCAAGTACGAATGCCACATTTGTAATTTTTTTCACTACTATTCATAATTTGTATTATACTGTATATAGTAATATATTGTTTATCACAATATACTATGAAACCACAGTTGTGCAGTGGTTAGCATTGTTATCTCCCAGCAAGAAGGTTCTAGATTTTAACCTCTTTGTTGGCCAAGACTTTTCTATGTGGCATTTGGGTGTTCTTGCTGTGCATCTATGAGTTTCTTTGGGTGCTCTGGCTCCTTCCATGCCAGGCTAACTGGTGATTCTAAATTGTCTGCTGGTGTGAATGGGAGAGTGAATGGTTGTCTGTCTCTCTGAGTTAGCCCTTTGATAGACTGGTGACCTGTCCATGTTGCACCCCGCCTTTAGCCTGATGTTAGCTGGGATAGACTCCAGCCTTCCCCCTGTGACCTTCAACTTGATAAATGGTTGAGAAAATGAATGAAAAGATATACTAAAAAGTACTGAAAACTTTTAAATTGTTGTTTTATTCTAAGTTAAAAGATTTGTGTAGTTCTAAAGGTAATTCCAAGTGCTGGTTATCAGCATTTTCTTTTTTCTTTTCCTTTCATCCTTCAACTCTTTGAAAAGAGCATGAACAAGCTATCCCTATAGGCCCTCCTTTCAAGGAGAGCAGGTGTTTGATCCTGGACATGAGATGCTAGCCACCTGACTATAAATGTTGACTGCTCTTGAATGGGAAAGAGACTGTGGTTTTCAGGACACAGTGGAGTTCATGCGCAATTGTCGTAGGACTAGAAAAAGTACAATACCTTTCTCATAATGAAGCACACAGTGAACCTACTGCTGCAAACTACTACACCAGATAAAAATGGTGGGTGTAGTCAAACATACACAGAGTTGAGATCTCTCATAAATACCCTTTTGGTGTAGGAGGTTTTGAAAGTGTTCCCTAATATTCTCCAGAGAGCTCCTTTATTAAATGTGACACTACAAATTGAAATCTGAAAGGATCATTGATAAGAAAAAAAGAGGGCACTGAGCTTTAGCTTTTTGAAAAATTTATAAAAGTATGAGTGTAGAGCTTGTTCTAAAACGCTGACAGAGAAGGCCACATAGTATTATTAATGACTGAGGCTAAATTCAATCATTTCTTTGTAGTCTACATGTAAGGAATTCAGCTTCTGACAGACAGATGTAGTGATGACCATATAGTGTGACAGGAAAATCTGGGGCAGTGGGCTTTAGAGAGAAGTCATGCAAGCTTTTTTTTTTTCAGGGGTCTCCCTTTGAGGGTATGCTCCATTTATCAATGTCTCAGTGATGGGAGCTCTCCGCCGTGATTACGCTTTACGTCCAATTGGTCTGAGAGACTACAAGAGAGATGGAAAGACCTCTCCTGAATAAACCAATGAGTTAGTTACGCCTGACTTACACTGCCAGGTCACACGAATGGCTGCCTATGAATCAATTACACTGTTTTTGCTATAGTCATTTCCTACATTGCTAATCAGATGCTATGAGAGAGTTTCATTTGACAAATTAAGGGTCATCTTTTCACTATTTTCTACTGCTATTTTAAAATCTATTTTGATCTGTTTTTGTTTCATTACTTTCACAGTATTTATATATATTTCTCACGCACCTCAGTGTCAGTAGTTATAAGTGTACAGTCTGATTATCATTTTCTTAGTCATATAAAAAGCACTCTGAAATGTACCAACCTCTAAAAAGGTGCTGTACCACGGTGGTTTGATTGATTCATTTATGTTGGAGTTTTAATTATCTCATTCCACTTGAATAACAAACAATTATGACTGGAGTTTTAAGTGAATATACTCAAGCCCACTACTGCTATTTAAGGGTATTCACTTCCTTTTACTTTTGGCTAGTGATTCTAGTAAACTAAATTGGAATGAGCAACATATACAATCAGAACTAAAGATCTAGATCTAAAAGTCAGAGTATGTTGCTGGCTGACTTGAGTACAAAGGAAGTGGTTCCTCAGTGTGCTGCAGGGTATGTTTGTTTCACCACCAGTGATCACCCACACACAAACACTTAGAACAATTTAAGTAAACCTGGGCAAAATAGCCACTATTGTTTGGTTCTTTAGATTCCTAAAGAAAGCTCTGATTTATTTTCTGCATCCATTGAGAAAATATGAGTACTTGGGTAGCAGTCCGGTGTGAGGTTGTTTGAGAATGGAAATGAAATGACAGCCACAGAGAAAAGAAAGGGGGGCGGATAAAGAGTCTGACCTATTTGGAAGAAACACAGCAGCCTGAGGCCGCAAGCTTCCTTGGCCTTGGCTTCATTTCAGGTCATTTCTTCTGCTTTCATCCTCCTTTGTTTTTCTGTTTATCCATTCTCTCTTTTTTCCTTTGTCTCTGTTTTAACTGTCTGTGTAGTGATCACTATGAAATATGTGGCGGTTGTTTACCAGTCAGACACATTCGATACAAATGTTCCACTGTGTAACAGACTCTGGCGGGACTCACTTGAAGTGCTGGTGCTCTCTTGAGGAGCGGATCTTAGAGGAGTAGCGCTCAGCCAGCTTGTCCAGACCTCTGGAATACTCCAGCTGGAGCTCGGCCTTTCGACGGAAGAACTCCTGCAGGTCCTGCAGCAGCTGCAGCCGGGACTCGGACTGCTGCTCCAGACAGCGGAACTGCTCCACCAGCTGGTTACGGATCTCTGCATATCAAAAAGGGAGACTATGTTCAGAATAAATACTGCCTCTCTGGGGGATCAGGCTTACATGCTGGGCCCCACTTCTGTCTGCCAAATAGTGCTGCAGGTCAGCATTAAAGCCACCATCTTTCACCCATGAATTGAGCAAAGCATGTAAATACAACTATGTAAGGATACAGTCAAGCTAACAAAAACAACAGCAAAAGAACAAAGTCATCATAATAGGATAAAACTGGACGTCAAACTGTATTTGTCTGCTGTCTGTATGGATTTGTGCATGTAGTGAGTGAGAGGGAGGGCATGTGGGGGTGACTAAATGCTGGGGTAGCACACGTGCATATGAGATGCAAGTCTGATGATTACAGCAGACAGCACGGAAAATATAAAATAGGTCAGCTTCTCAAAATGCATTGTGCTGAGTGAGCCTTAAGAGAAGATTGTCTTGAAAAAACAAATTGCAGGCATTCTTTCAATTATAAGATTGCAGGTTTTTTGTCTGTTTTTTTTTTGTAGGTGGGCTGAAGAGGAAAAATTATGTTAGAATAAAATTTTTGAAAATATAACTGATATGAAAAATTTACATGAGGTTTGGAGAAAATTAAATTTTTTCATTACAGTAAATGTATGAATATTTGTACACCTCTTAGAAAGTATTCAGGCATGTTTTTCTACACTTAAAGCTAAGATAATTACTTAACTTCCTGAAAGTTTTCTTGATAACTGCAACTTAATAACTACAGATTCCCTGCTGGAGAGTCTTTACTGGCATTTCAGTTGCTTATCCCTGAATACCTCTGGGATTTCAGGTAATAAAAACATCAAATATAGTGATAAAATCCTTTTTACAGTCTCACATTAACACTAAAAAGGAACACAAATCATAGTCTATGTCTTCCAAAAACATTTTATGGCATGGCTTTCATAAATCCAGTGGTTAAGAGGCTGCTGAGTGTGAACCATATATCATATGAGAACCAAAGCCTGAGTGAGACACTTGAGAGTCAGAATATCCTGGTACTGCCAATGTACGTTCAAAAAGTAGGAAATATGTATAAAATTCTTAAAATAATCAAATGGCTATTGAAAGCAATAATTAGTTCCATGTTTTGTTAGATTTTAATTATAGCCTCCTTATAAAAATCACTTTGAATGGCAGAATTTTGCCAAAAAACATTTTACCGCAACACAATTTTGCTGAAAACAAATAAACAGCCAATATGACTTCCTGCCTGGCCTTCTCCAGCATTATCAGAGATCACATGAAGAGCAGCTGCTGTTAGAACAGTTAGTTTGCCATACTGAACTAGAGTACTGGTAAATTTACATCTGTGGATTAATCACTGGAAGAAATACAATGGGGGGATAAACAAAGCTTCTCTCTGTACAAGGCAACATGATGCAGTTGAGCAACACTGAGATGGCTGAAGATTCCAGTATGACAGACTTTTACAACCATGCATAAGATTGCTGAGCACTGAAAGACACTTTGTATAAATTTATCAATGGAAAAGATTGCTCAGGAGAACAAAAGGTCTTTTGTTGGGTTCTAAATGCTGTTCGTGTATCTAGAATAAAGGGTTTAAAAGATGCCTCCCCCAAACGTCTGTAAGTGAAAATGTGAATGAGTGAGAAAATCAGAGTAAATATGTAGTCCCTTGCTATCTGGAGATGTACCCCTCATGGTCCCCACAGTTGCCCAGTTGCCTGGTTACATGCCTCTAGAGGCATTTCAATAAGAGCAGGCCAGTTCTCTGTTCTGACAGTCACAGCAGTCAGTCTGTTTAGCATAATGACCAAGGACAAGGGCAACTTACTCTGCTTCTAAATACTCAACAAACAGCCTGTGATGATGAATAAGACAGCAATCAGGTTCAGGACAGAAAGAACGGTTATGTGCTAAAATAGACCACTGAACAACTCGACTCGTGGGCCTCTGTGACTGAAATAATTTTAGTCATACGGGGGCAGTTTAAAAGTGCAAGCAAACAATTTAATGAGCTGATCTAAATTGATTTTACTGCACAAATTTATAATGGAAACATCAAATAGACTCATGATATTTGCACATGCTCTCCTGTGAGCATGTTATTTTTAGATCTTAAACTGTTACTAGGGACTGTGCAATACTGCACTACTTTCGATGAATGATTCAAGCCTTTGCAGTGTAATGCATAATTACACAGCAGCTGGCAGGGAGTTCAAATGATTTAAATATATAGAAATAAATATGAAAAACTAAATGCAATCCATCTCTTTTCTATATTTTGACAATGACATGAAGGTAATAAAACACTGAGTCACACATGCTGTATCAGTTCCTCTGCCTGGGAACAGCATGTAGCCAAAATGAGAAAATGTTCCACACCTAAAGGCTTTTGGAAATTTACTAATAGGAATTTAGACATTTGCAACTATTTTCCTTCTAAGCCATATGGTTAACATCCATGCATGCACTGGTAACTTTAGCAAGCATTTTGAGCATAAAGTAATTGCTTGCAGAGATTTAGATGGTAACAGTAAAGCTTAAGGAAATAAAGAAAAGAACTCATTGCTTAGGTCACAGAGATATTACAGAGCAGACAGACGGCAAACACACCACAGAGACCCTTCTGCAAACACAAACATTTGTACGAATTTGGGGGTGAGGGGTTATCTTTAACTGTTGCCTTGCAGCTTTACAAGGTAGGCTCCTGTATCACTGCAGTATAGAGCAACAAATAATACATAGTCACTGTCACCTCAGGGTTCTGTTCAAGCTAGCCTAGCACAGCCACTGCTATGGCCAGTAGCAATCTCTGGGGTTACTTAGCCATGCGTGGCTAGTCACTCAGAATCTAACCCAGAGTGACACGTTGACATAATTTGGTACAAATCAAGGTTGTGTTCTGTGAACACTTGTCTGCTGAATGTAGTAATGGCTTTGGAATGCCTCTATTGTCTATTTGCTTGAGTTCAGGTTTCTTCTCCTCTCACACCACAAAAAATAATTCTAACAAGGAAAGCATCAGAACATGTGCAATCACAGGGCAGGAAAATCCAGTTCCCAAGCAATTTTCACTTTAAACTGTGCAACACTGTCGGCTCAGCAACAAACAGCATCTCAAACATGATACCAAAGCACAGACAACAAAGCTATGGTTTCAATGTCGTAATGCGATCCTGACATTTCGGGACAGCATCATCATTCTTTCAATATGATGATACCCACAGATGGGTGTGTCTGAATGCTCTCCATGGTATGCATATCTGCAGTGAATATAATGGCAGTGGGCGAGCCTGTAGTAACACTTGCATTGTTAGCTGCATTGTCATTATACTGGTGAAAGCTAAATTAATTTGTACAGCCAAACATTACAAGTGTTACAAATATATAACAATTGCCATTTCTGTTCTTTTACTACTCTTTCCTGCTATTTATCTTGAATTGCCATGAATTTCCTTAGCAATAGCCAATCTTGCAAAGGTTTAAGCCATTAGGGCGATTAGTGGATAAGACTCGAAACTGTTCAAATTGCATTAAAGATAATGGGCCTTACAGCTAGAGGTATGACGCATGATGGGGGCATCCCCTCATTTAGATGTGTTTTGGTTTCAGTTTAGTAAGAAGCTTAAAGACGCCTCAGGGTGGTCAACTACACACTCTAGAACAATGATATTCAGTTAAGTAAAGAAACCTGCAAACTACGAATATATTAATAGATGAAAATAATAAAGGTAATTTTATGATACAAAGCAGCATCTTCTCTCATTGAGTCTCAACTGTAAAACTAAAGCTGTGAGTTCAAAACATACACATAAATCATAACTGTCACCCCACTGTTTGTGGAAGTGTGGCATGATGAAAAATGCCACAAAGTGCATTAGGTTTGTGTGTTGAACTGCTGTGCAATCAGCAATTCAGCATTATTGGAGGCCAGTGTCAGTGTCAGAATAAAGCTCCCACAGCACCAAAGCGATCTAAGCTCAGTTTGCAAATGAGCTTAAGATGTCAGCTTAAAAGCTTTTCCTGAAACCAAGATGATGGCTCTCTAACAGCTGCAGAGCTGATGTGCAGACCAGAGGAAGAATGTGAGAATAAGAGTGATGGAGTCAAACAAACAAACAAAAAAACGTGACGAGGAGAAATTCAACCACACTTCTGACTGTCAAATGCTGATCATGCTCTTCATTCCAGACACATGCTAACAAGCTCTTGACATTTGTATTAACAGTGTGAAGAACAGCAGTGAGGTCTACATGAAGCATGTGTCAATAACAGGAAGGCATTATGTGTGAAATTTTGAGCCAATGTTTAGGATTTTAGCTGATGTTTAAGAATTTAGCTGATGGCCAATGCAGAGAATTGTGTTTATTTTGTTTTTCTTATTTATTTACCGTTCTCTAAAACAGAAATAAATATTCGTTATAAAAATAAAACGTGCCATCTGTTTTAAAATCTTTTATGTTTTCATCTTCTTCTGTTCTTTGAACATTTATCCAGTGCAAAAAATAAATAAAAACAACTAACCCTGAACATTTTTCACGCCAATCAGCAAATATCCTCTTATTAACGCCAATAAGCATATAATATGGCCAATACCTTATACTGAAGTTAGGCTGACAAATCGACACATCTTTAGTATTTAATGATAATGTTACAGAAACTGATAAAGAGCTGTTCAAACAAAGATTGTCTTTTTATTTTTAATGCATATTGAGGTGCAGTATGAAATTATATAAAAAAAAATCTTCATTGGATTGTCTGGAAAAGCCTTCAAAGTGGTCATTATATCAAGATATATTTCAGATATATAGCATGTATATATAGTGTGGTCCTGTCCCCAGGTTAAAAGGTTATCTAGTTCCACACTTGCCCAGTAATGCAATAATTCTTAATTGTTTTAAGAATAAAAATACTGACCTGTAAAAACAACTATAACTGGGAAACTATGAGAAAACGGATTGCAGACAGTATTAGTTGTTTATTCCTTCTAGTCATATGCCAAGGAAAGCTAAGGCAACAGCTCTCTGTAACTTACTCTAAAGATTTCAGAGTGGTACTAATCATCTAATCTAACTCTCATCAAACTAAGTGTATCCTGGCCTATATCCAAAATAGTCAAGCTAGTATTTTTTCTTCACCCTCTTTTTTTTTGTACTGCAGTACTGTTATGTTGTTTTGAGCCAAAGCAACATAACAGGGCTTGTTACTGGACCATGAATGTGCAGTACAGCAATAAAATCTGCACTGAATTCTTTCTGCTGAACCTGTTAGATGATGTATAGTCTATAGGTATTAGAATCTGAATGGAAGCCAGACCCAAAACTGAAATCTAACACCAGGTATGCGAGCCTTTATCGGTGGAGCATCATTATATGCCAGTATTTACCTTGCTGACTGGTTTTGGCCAGTTGCTCAGAAAATTCATTTAATTATTTATTTATTTTGTCAATGGAATGAGCAGAACATTGACTAATCTTTTAAGGTCTACCTGACTGACACAATAACTTACTGTATAAGGAAGTGCCCACGTCTTTATGATAGCTATACTTAAAATCATATCTCTAAAAGGTGATGTACCAAGTGTTAAGACCTAGCACAGTGTGAAGTTGTCTCTAAAAGGCTGAGGAGACCGCCCTGCCATTTACATACTGCACTGTCTTCCCCAATTCAGCATCAGTGTTTCTCACTCTCCTCTCTCTTTGGGTGGTTTAGCCAGTCACATATTTAGTGGCAGACAGTGAAATCCTTTCATGGTTCATAATTCATACAGACAGCATACATTATTTATGGACTTTCTGAACTGTTGGCTGTGTGACCTTCTAAAGCAATATCCTTACAGTGTGAAAATGACTAAAAAAATATGTTGTCCTTTAATGACCAAAATCATTCAATGATAGCTTTTTTTACAAGAAATAGTGTGCCAGAATGAATACCTGTTGAAGAAAAAAAAATATTCCATACGAATCTTTGTGTAGTTATAAGAGAAAAAAATCTCACTTTTAAACAAACTGTGAAGCTCCAATAGCTGACATAACCGCACATGCACGACTATGCATGTCACAACCCTGGGTCTGGAGCACAGTCATCCTCAGTACATTTAAAACCAAGGTAATTTCAAGTAATAACCTCGCCCCAGATGGACAGCTGGGGTTAATGCTTGACTTACAATGCCATGAATTCAGGAGACATTTTCTAAAGGAATATAGTCAAAACAACTGACTCCCATACAACTACACAATCTATCCAAACCCGCAACACTGCACACTGAAAGCCATAAAAAGCTTGTGGTAAAGTTACGCAATCTCGCCTTCACGTAGTGAATAACAATACGATCGGGCCTGCACGTTACCAACCTTTCACTTGGGTCTCATATTCAGCAATAATCTCTTTGTCCTTCTTGACTTTCGCCTGAGATGACATTTTGGGGAGAACAGATTGTGCAATCCTCGGGCAGGAATCTCAGTTGCCACAATGCAGCGATGGCCCTCGTGCGGTCCTCTCCATATAGTTGAGCAACAATCAGATGTGAATCATCGCCCGCCTGACACAACTTCGGGAGATTAAACGCACTTGAGGTTCTGCGACGTCGCTGCGCTGCGTTCAGGGCGACGTCGATCTAAAAGTGCATAATTATCTCCCGTCCCCAGCCACTCCTCTTCAGCAGCGCTCTTGAATAGGGAAACAATTCCCGTTTGATTTACATTTCATAAAGCCTCGACGGGAATAATAGCACGGTGCTCTTTCTGCACTGCACATCCAGTCTGCCGTTTCTCTCTCTCTCTCTCTCTCTCTCTCTCTCTGCAAGTTCAATGCTGCAGCAGAAAAGGCTGAATGGATGTGAAAGTCAATGCGAGACTCCTCCCCCAACCCCCTCCCTTCTCCCCCACTTTTCTTTTCATGGATGATTTAAGATTCTTGTGTGTGAACCGAAATGAAACGTTTTGCCAATAACAGATATGCCGTCTGCAGTATGTAGCTGAAGGAATACATGTCACTGTTTGTGAATAATCGGAATTTAATTGCTCTGTTTTGAGAACATTAGCAGCATGGAAACTGAAACTGACTGCAGAACACGGGAATAAAAGGGTAATCTGGAGTATTTATTTGTAATTATGCTTAAAATAGTAGACTTAAGTACTGTCATTCCAAAACACTACCAGCCTATACAAAAAGGTTGGGATGTTGTGTAGAATATGAGTAAAAACACAATGCAGTAATTTGCAAACCAACACCTTATTCAAAAAAGAACAAAAACATATCAAATGTTGAAAGTGAGACATTTTGCCAATTCATTAAAAATACTTACATTTGATGACAATAGCAGATATATTTAAAAAAAAAAAAAAAGCTTGGACAGGGCAACAAACGGCTGGAAAAGTAATTAGTACTTAAAAGAAACAACTGGAGGAATATGTTGCAACTAGAGTCTCCCCAAGAGTAAAGATGGACAGAAATTCAGCAATCTGCCAGAAACTGTCTACAAATTGCAGAGACATTTCAGAATAAAACTGCAAAGGCTTTAACTATTCTATCACCTAGAGTATATAATATCATCAAAAGATTCCCAGAATCTGGTGACATCTCAGCGCACAAGGGATAAGGCTGAAAAACAATATTGTATGCTGGTGATTTTTGGGCCCTCAAGCAGCACAGCATTGCAAACAGGCATGATTCTGTCATGGAAATCACTGCATAGGCTCAGGAACACTTCCAGAAATCACTGTCTGTGAACACAGTATGCAGTGCCATCCACAAATGCCAGTTAAAGCTCTATCATGCAAATAACAAACCATATGTAAACATGCTCTAGAAACGCTGCCATTTTCTCTGGTCCCAAGCTCATTTAAATGGACTGAGGCAAAATGAAAAGCTGTTTTGTGGTCTGGTGAATCAAAATTTCTCTTTGGAAATCATGGATGCCACATCCTCCTGACTAAAATGGAGAGGAATCATCCAGCTTGTTATCAGTGCTCAGTTCAAAAGAATACATTTCTGATGGTATGGGGGTGCATTAGTACCTACGGTACAGGTAACTTGCACATCTGGACATCCACCATCAATGCTGAAAGGTATGTACAGGTTTTAGAGCAACATATGCTCGCCTCCAGGTGACTTCTTTTTCAGGGCAGACCTTGCATATTTCAGCAAGACAATGCTAACCTGCATACTACCGTTAGTACAACAGCATGGCTTTGTAGTAGAAGAGTCTGGATGCTGGACTGGTCTGCCTGCAGTTCAGACCCTTCAACAATTGAAAACATTTGACACATTGTGAAATGCAAAATAAAACAAAGAAGACCCAGGACTATTGAACAGCTGGAATCCTATATCAGACAAGAATGGGGCAGCATTACTCTCCCAAAGGTCCAGCAGCTGGTCTCCTCAGTTCCCAGACATTTATGGTCTGTTGTTGAAAGAAAAGGAGAGGCTACAGTGGTAAACAGCCCTGTCCCAATTTGTTTGAGACATGTAGCTTCCATTAAATTCAAGATGAGCATTGTATAGTATTCTTCATGAGTAAAATGTCTACTTTCATCAGTTAATATGTTTTCTATGCTCTTTTTTAAACAAATGTCAGGTTTTGAAATTTACAAATCCTTGCATTGTGTTTTTATTTATGTTTTACACACTGTTCCAACCTTTTTGGTATTGGGGTTGTATTTATAGTAGATTACAGTACTATTATCTCTTTTTATTATTAAAGTACTGTGTCACTATGGATTTAATTTCCATCAGTTTAGGGGAATCAGAAGCGACAGATTAAAAAAATGTTGCAAAAGCCAAAATATCCTGATAGAATACTGACTTCCCAATCAGGTGAAACAATAACCTTTACCTGCCTGGTATGTAAAGAGCTCTAAGGCTTAAGAAAAAAGTGGATGCACATAGGTCTGGCTGAGGATTCAAAAAGATGTCCAAATTATTTTTACTGTAACAAAACAAAACAAAAAACAAACAAAAAAATTATAAAAGAGGTGTAGATGTCTGACTCAGCAAATTCAGCCAAGGAGCAGACTGTTTGATGCAAAAAGAAGTCTCCAACAACACCAAAATTCATCACAGGATCAGCAGGTGACTCCTGCAATTGTTGGTGTCAACAGTCAGAAAAAGACTGCAGAAATTTGAACTGCATGGGTGGTATGTTAAGGCAAAAAAGCTTTACTGTCTAAAAATATCCTCAGAGCAAGACTACAGTTTGCTAACAAACATATCTGTAAAGATTAGGTCTGCTGGAATAATGTGCTCAGTATGGACAAACCAAATATAGTGTTGTTTGACCAGAGTAACAGTTGACATGTTTGGCAACAACCACAGGCAGATTTTCAGGAGAAGATCCTAACTTCACCTGTGAGGCATCGCAGTGGATATGTAACAGTTTGGGTTTGCTCCACTGCCTGAGGGAATGAACAGTTTGCAGTCCTTGATTCATCTATCTGAATCATAGCAAAGAGTGCTTAAAGATAATGTCGGGCCATCTGTCTAAAAGATGAAGTAGACCTTTCATTGAGACACAAGTGAAATCACCAAGGAATGGTTCAAAAATGGTGGATTATGTGGCCTGACTAGTCGCCTAGTCAAAGCCCACATTTTTCTCCCTTTGAAATGTTGTAGGAGGAATTTGAAACGAGCACCACATGCTAGAAAAACCTCAGCCATTTGCAAATGAAAGAATTTTGCATTGAAGAGTGTTCAAAAATTTCAGAAGTTGATGTCAGAGACTGTGGAAAATTATGCAGAACAGTATAAGAAGTTATTTCTGCTAAAGGATGTAATATTGGGGTTTCTGAGACCTAGAGATTAGCTTTTCCACAGCAGAATTTTTCACTTATCGATATTTTAGGACAACACATGATGATCAGAATGTTGTTTGTAGTTATGTTCAAGTATATCATCTTTATCAGTAGAAATTAGATCAGATCTAGAGTCAGTTTTTGTCCAATAACATCAAAACAGAATTCCAGGGGATGAGCTTGTTTGCATTATTAGTCTTGGAGTGTCAACAAAACAAACTTACATAATTTGAACTTGTTCTTAATTGGTACAGCTGGGATATAAGAAAAAGACCTGTGGTATAACTGAACATATTGTGCACATCAATAACATTGATGAGCATTTCCCCAGAGAAAGTCAGAATGGCTCAGGTTGTCACATTGCCCTGCATTTCTCCTCTCTGAAGTGCATTTCACATCAGCACAGTTTGCTGACACATTGTCAAATAACTTCCTGTATCATCTCAAGTGCAACTACGTGCTGTGTCTTTGATCTTAAAATCTCACAAAATATGTTTTCATCTCAGGGGAATGTAAACTGATGTATAGGACAGGGATAATTGAGCCCTATCTGCCTTTGCACTAAATTCTTGGGAAATCTGTGGGCAACTGTCAGCCTGTGATAACTGTTAAAGCTGGGAGAGAGCCCAAGAGAAATCTGCAGGGGAAACTTTCAGTCCTTACCATGTAATCTTGACAATTCCAACTTCTAATTTCCAGAGCAATTTTACTCCCTAGTTCTTGGCCTAGGAGTGTGCCTGATAAAAGTCAGGGTGAGTCTGAAAATAATGTGAAAAACCTGTGTCTAACTAGCCTATGAAAACTTCAACACCATCCACTTACAGGCCTTTACAGGCAAAATAATCATCCCATGCTCTACCAAGAAAAGGTTAGGCTCTTAAGGAGGCCAGTAAAGATGCCTTGTGGTGTAAATGTAAGAATTAGAGTTTTCTTCACATGTTAATTATTTTAGATATGCATAATGTTTACATCATATGTCCACCCTTCCAGCCAGCAGTTTTCTTAATCACTTATCCAATTTAGAGGTGTGGAGGGGCAGGAGCCTATCCCGGTTGTAAAAGGGCAAGGGGTGGAGTACACCCTGGACTGGCCACCAGTCTATCACAGGAATCTAGTAACCTGTTTATTATTTAATCATTAAACTAATAATCATAAAATTGAATAATTAGTATGGTTTGGAGATGGTGGCACAAAAAGATAGGAGGCAGAGCTGGAGGTGGCAGAACTGAAGATGTTGAGATTTTCTCTGGGAGTGACCAGGATGGACAGGATTAGAAATGAATACATCAGAGGGACAGCTCATGTTGAGATTTGGAGACAAAGTCAGAGAGGCAAGGCTGAGATGATTTGGACATGTTCAGAGGAGGGATAGTGGATATATTGGACAAAGGATGTTGAGGATGGAGCTGCCAGGCAGGAGAAGAAGAGGAAGACCACAGAGAAGATTCATGGATGTAATGAGGGAGGACATGCAGAGGGTTGGTGTGAGGGAAGAGGATGCAAGGGATAGGGTGAGATGGAGGCAGATGGTCATCTTTAATTAAGGTTAAAGTTTTATATAATTTACAAAATCACTACTGAACAGCATTAGATCACACGCTTATCCCAAATAAACCAATGAGTCAAGTGAACTTTTCACTGCAAAAAAGTAAAATTATCCACTTTAAAGAAAATTACATTGCTAATTATAATTATTTATTATTAATTCTTGATTTTTGCAGAGCATTTTGCAGGGTCTGGCTGAGGTCAGGATCATGGTTGAGACACAGCTCCGTGCGAGCTCTGCCTTGAACTGTCACAAATCTCTCTGTTAATTACAGTAAACTTTTGACACTTTGAAATGTTTTTCTGTTTGCTTTTTGTTGTTTTTCTTTTTTATATAGCTTGCTGTTTATATTTTGTTGCCCAACAGCATCAACCTCTACAGTATTCACCTGTGTTTAAGAATAATGTTGCATTTTACATAACTTACTGCATTTTTTCATCAGTCTGTTACAGTGTATAGTTCCCTCCTGGATGGGATAGATGGCAAAAAAATGTAGTTTCACCCCAACTTTGAAAAAGAAAACATATACAGTTTACTCAGACAGCTGTAATTAATTTGGCCTAAGGGTATTGTTTTCACTAAAATAACAAGTGATGTGCATGCTATCCTCCCACGGATACAATTGTTCACAATGCCAGACGTGGTTTTATATGTTATGAAACAATTGCAACAAATATTCTGTCGTGTGTGGTATTGCATGTATTTTTATAATAACATATGCAGGTTGCTTACAGTAATTTCCAAGGCACCACACCCACTTTTAATGAAACATACTGTTAGGGTCATTAATATAATAGCAGCATTATGTGGTGCTATGGTTGTTTCTTCCCTTCCTTTGGTAGAGCTTTAAAGATCAAGACAATATAAGTCTGATTCAGACCTGAAATGGAAAGCAGCAGTGAATAAACAATAAACAGGAAGGGTAACATTTCCCTAAATCCATCCATCAGTTTGTTCAAACGATGTTCAATTTATTACACGAAAAACCTAAAAATAACCCTGGAGAATCTACTCAGAACTACATACAGTTGGTACGGAAAGTATTCAGACCCCTTTAAATTTTTCACTCTTTGTGTCATTGCAGCCATTTGCCAAAATCAAAAAAGTTCATTTTATTTCTCATTAATGTACACTCAGCACCCCATCTTGACAGAAAAAACCAGAAATGTAGAAATTTTTGCAAATTTATTAAAAAAGAAAAACTGAAATATCACATGGTCATAAGTATTCAGACCCTGTGCTCAGTATTGAGTAGAAGCACCCTTTTGAGCTAGTACGGCCATGAGTCTTCTTGGGAATGATGCAACAAATTTTTCACACCTGGATTTGGGGATCCTCTGCCATTCTTCCTTGGAGATCCTTTCCAGTTCTGTCAGGTTGGATGGTGAACGTTGGTGGACAGCCATTTTCAGGTCTCTCCAGAGATGCTCAATTGGGTTTAGGTCAGGGCTCTGGCTGGGCCAGTCAAGAACGGTCACAGAGTTGTTCCGAAGC
>VUQH01052251.1:63357-80734 GCA_015106775.1 Etroplus canarensis | reverse complement strand
TTATCTCTAAGGTAATAAACCCATTGTCACGCTTACTGCACACCTCACCACTGTCTCGCTGTCCTCATACATGTCCTGCACCACCCTCACATACTTCTCTGCCACTCCTGACTTCCTCATACAATACCTCAGTTCCTCTCTTGGCACCCCATCAAATGCTTTCTCTATCCACAAAGACACAGTGGAACTCCTTTCTCTATACTTCTCCATCAGCACTCTCAAAGCAAACATCACATCTGAAGCACTCTTTCTCAGTATAAACCTCCCTTCTTAACTTAGCTACAACAGCTCTTTCCCATATCTTCATGGTAATAATGACCAACACCTCACTTCAAGCTTTAAGTAAGGCATAAAACAGGACATGAGTAAATGGCGTTGTGGTCCCACCTTCCAAATACATGACTTATGTGTTATATTCAATATATTAGAGGTGTACTTAAATGTAAGAAAAATTGCAATGTTAATGTTAAGATTACCAGGTGTGAAAAGGTAGGGTTGTTGCAACATTTGAGTAATAAGGAAAGCAACAGTACTTTATTATTAATGTATTATTATTATTATTATTATCATTATTATTACTGAATAGTAGTGTTGTAGTGTAGTTAATGCAGTCCCCACCCCCTCACTTCCCTCCTGTTAATCCTTCAGCAGCAGCAGCACAGTCAAGGAGCAGCGGCGGCTAACAAAGCACTACTTGGACTTCATTTGGATACGTTTTAAACCAATAACTTGGTGAGTTAGCCATATTTACAAGCAGCTGGCAGCTGCTGTACTTTTTAACATTTATTCGTTTCCAGTAATATTAAATAGATTAAAAATCAGTATAATTTTCATCTATATTCCGGTGAGACTAGCCTGTTAGCTTACGGACCGACAAAGTCGCATTGACTTCCGTTATGCTAAGCTAACTGGCTAGCCAGACCGGCACCGGTTTGTAACTGAAAGGAAGAGCGGCGTTTCTGCTCGCCGTTTAGAACCGAACTACAAACACTGCTGGAATCCTGGCTATATTAAGCCACACATATTGTACACATGTGCCTGATCACCTCTGAGTAATATCGTACAGATTCAAATTGAGCTCACAAGACACACATCCGGCTAAGCTAACGCTCGATGGTGAGCTAGTAGCGTCAAGTCTTTTGTAAACAGAACATCCTCCCGGCCGGCCAGGACTGCAGTGAGCCCTGTTATGGACTGCTGCCATACTCTCACACGTTAACACGGTCAGTACTCTTGAGGTGAAGGGACAAATGTTAAACGGGGTAATTTTTTCAGAGCTTGATGCCGGGGTGGGTCACAAACACCGGAGCGGAAATATATCATCACGGGAGAGGATTCCCTGTCTGGCTTTAACTGTGAGCCAGCGGTGGGGTCTTCATATGTTATGCTGCTCCGAACCTACAGTATAGTCCATCAGCGGACCATAAAAAGTCGCGATGCTTTCGCAGAAAGCCAAATAAATAGCCCAGGGTGTTGTGTGCTTTTTGGACTTTTACAACTGAAGGTTTCTGGCAGCTCATCGTTGTAAGTTGCATAATGGCTCAATGCGATAAAATGACCCACCCTGTTATAGATCAAGTGTTCACGTGTTATAAATATCTTGTGTCCTGCTTGCAGCTATGGCAGCAATCAGGAAAAAGTTGGTCATAGTGGGAGATGGAGCCTGTGGGAAGACCTGTTTGCTCATCGTGTTCAGTAAGGACCAGTTTCCAGAAGTCTACGTGCCCACAGTGTTCGAGAACTACGTTGCTGACATTGAAGTTGACAGCAAACAGGTGAGGGTTATTTTTCTCAGCATCAGCATTATGTAACTTTATGGCTTTGCTATATGCACCAGTTATTACAGTTTTGTATTTTCTAATTAGTTTTTATTTTTATTTCGTTTTGAGTTTTTGTTTTCAATTCAGTTTAGTTTTGCCTAGTTAGAAAAGTGGGTTTGCTCGTTTCAGTTTAGTTTTTATTAGTTTTAATTTTCTTAATTGTTATAATATGGATGGTATTTTTCAGGGAGTGTCCCTGTAGTGTAGTGGTTTATGCATTCGCCTTACAAGCGAAAGGTACCTGGTTCAGTTGCAGGTGGGAACACAAGCCCTTCTCATCATGGAGGGTTGTGTCAGGAGGGGCATCTGGTGTAAAGCCTTTGCCAAATTACAGATGCAGATCAATCCGCTGTGGCGAACCCTTGGGGAAAATACAAGGGAGCAGCTGAAGGATGGATCTCGTCACAGGAATTTTTAAGATGTTCAGATTAGAAATGACATTTACAAGCACAGCACTTATGAAGACAGTTGACTCTCAGTCGTATAGACATTCTGTAGTCTCAAGAAACAGATGTACCAAAATCTCAATAGACAGGCTGTCTCACCAAATTAACAAAGACCAAAACTAAGGAAATCTCCTGTTTATTTTATTTTAGTTAGTTTTGTGAGCACACAATGCCATTCAAAAATCTAGTTTTTATTTTCAATAAATTAAGCCAAAATATATATTTTTTCTTTTTCTAGTTTAGTTTTAGTTAACTATAATGACCTTGATATACACTCATTGCTTGTCAAACTTCTAGACTGTGTGCTGCTTGAAGATATTTCAGCGTGTTGTGGTTGATGACTTGTAATTTTTTTGGCAGGTTGAGTTAGCACTCTGGGATACAGCAGGTCAAGAAGACTATGACAGACTGCGCCCACTCTCTTATCCAGACACTGATGTTATTCTCATGTGCTTCTCCATTGACAGCCCTGACAGTCTTGGTAGGTTAATTGTTAAGTTTTTATATTGTTTTGTTCTTAATTTATTTATGTTTCATGTGTTTATCTTAATTGTGTAACTTTTTTTGATTTTGACGTTGTCTTGGCCAGGTCTCCCTTTGCAACGAGATTCTAAATGTCAAGTTTTAAAAAAAAAAAAAAATGTGGATAAATATGGTTTAATAAGATAATTAATTAATAAGTAAAAGGAGAGGATTTAACAATGTTATGGTACTTTTTTAATTTTAGTTCTTCGGACTGAATCAGTTACTTGCCACCCAAGGCTTTGTTTAAATAAAATAAAATAAAAAATACTCAAAGGTGTAGAGCAGCCATTCCCAGACATGATTGTCACAGTCCGCCCGGTCATTCTACTGATATGATTGTTAAATTTTTATTCTTCAACAACTTTATCAGCTTTACTTCAACCATCTGACATCCACTGCTCCATTTAAGTTCTTTCCCACTAGTGATCACATATAAGACAAGTTCAGGATTTTAAAATAGGGCATAAAATAGAGAAGAACATTTAATTTTTAAATTAAATGTTCTCCTCTATATGTTTTTCTTTTCACTTTCTGTTTTAAATGTAAATATTTAATGGAAAGATTTAACTAAATTAAACAATAGAAAATTAAGTTTTAAAGAAATATACATTTATTGTAAATTATGTCTTGAGGTCCACCTGAATTGCTTTAACAGCCTACACTGTGGGAGTCAGTGGTCTACAAAAAAGCCTTTATGAGGTTTAAGCTTATTCCTATCTTGTGAAAAGGAGGGGTAGCAGACAGAGCTGTTGGAGATCAGAATCAGAATACTTTATTAATCCCGGGGGGAAACACTCAATGTGTATGAACCTCCATCAAGGCCAGGTTTGTCTTACCACCTAATTGTAAAAATTCATTAAAAAATTCCTGGATCTGGATCACCTCTAAAATGTAATGGTTTGTTACTTGTACCTTACCCCACTTTTCAAAAACACTTCATTAAAAACTGTTCATATCTTTTTGAGTTATACTGCAAACTGACCAACAAATAAGATGAAAGCATGGTGGATCCTTGGTGGATGTAATAATCTGATGTTAAAAATTACAAACACAAAACAGGTGTTGGACATGGAAAGTCATGTTGTGAGTCTTCTACCTTGAGTCTCTGTTTACTCTCTTCTGTACACCATGGCAGAGACACATTTATCATGAAATTTGCAACAAACCTCGTTTTCAAGTTTCTCCATCTAACACAGATTGGAATCAGAACACTTTATTAATCCTGGGGGGAAATTGCATAATGCTCATCAGCTCTTGATTGAATTCACCTCATCTCACATAGTCTAAACCTGCAATGTTTACTAGTGAAAAGAAAAGTAATTCACCTCTATTTTAGTCATACACTAATTGCTTAAGACAAACATGTATTTCTGCATGGATCCAGACATCAGGATTTGCTGCTTTATTATTTATTTTGTTACCTTTTGGAATTTTGCATTGTCACACAAAAAACATATGAAATGATGCCACCTCAGCCTGTAGAAGCTTGTGATTATTTCACGCTGTTTTCCTGGTGTGTTACAGAGGAACAAGTTATCAGTCACACACTGATATGATAATCCAGATTAATCTATCAGGAAACAGTCATGCCCCTGCTTTAACTGACTGTGTATTTGTCACCTTATTCAGAGAACATCCCTGAGAAGTGGACCCCTGAGGTGAAGCACTTCTGCCCTAATGTTCCCATTATACTGGTGGGAAATAAAAAGGACCTGCGTAACGATGAGCACACTCGAAGGGAACTTGCCAAAATGAAGCAGGTAAAACTTGAAACCCCACACAAACAAATAAACCCCATGTTAATGGAGACTTTATAACAGGGTCTCTTGATCTTTTCCTCAGGAACCTGTTAAACCTGAGGATGGGCGGGACATGGCTAACAGGATTAGTGCCTTTGGATACATGGAGTGCTCCGCAAAAACAAAGGATGGTGTGAGGGAAGTATTTGAGATGGCTACCAGGGCTGCACTACAGGCCAGGCGGGGGAAGAAGAGCAATAAATGCGTCCTACTGTAAATGGAGGCATGAGGACTGCTTCCTGCAGGGGGAAAGAAGGAGAATTAGGTCAAACCTACCCCCAAATGCACCCATCCAAAAGACTGTTCTCCCCAGTTTTTACTAAAGGTGTAATGCTTTTACTTTTTTGTCTTACGCAAAAGTAGTCAGGTTCTGTCAGTATTCAATTTTGAGGTTATGGAAAATACTTTTTTTGTACTTAAACATGAGTAAATTTGCCATATTAAAACCTCCCTTATCCACATGTTCTATGTAATCTCAAAGGTCAGCCAGGGGACCCGTTGTGTCATTCAGCCCATTACAGTTAAGTGCTTAAACCCTGCCTGCTGATCGGAGGAATGTTTCCACAGCCAACTAGGGTTGAAGTACCTATACACTGTGACTCATAGTCCTTTACTTATTGTGAGAAACTCATGCACACACAAAGTCAAAATTTGTTTGTGTGCTTCATATACAAATCTTTTGTGCATCATGATTACATGCACAATACGAGACTGGAAACTCATTTTGCTAAAACGCAAATGGAAACTTAGTGTTTTGTGTAATAAATTACTTTGTAAAAATCTTGATAACTTGCATCACTTGATTGAACACTGAATTACGTAATGAATTACATCCCTGCTTTGGGTCAGAATTAAAATTTCTGCAGTATTCAGGCAAAAAGTGTGAGGATTAAATTTTGTCACCATGGACGGCCAGTTAAAGGTCTCTTTGTATTATGTTTCAGAGTTGGGGTTGGGCTCCTCAGCTTATCAGATATGGTGGACATTTTACAAGCCACTCTTTGGTTGTTTGCCTTGTGAGTAGAGCCTGACTGTAAGTGGAATTTCAAGAATGAAGCATTTTATTAAAATCTTGTGAATTAGTTGTTAAAACTTAAGGCCAAGATGTTTACTGATCAGGGCTATTGATCTGAAAAAATAAACCTGTCAAGGCTCTCTGATGGTCAAACTAATGTTCACTGCTTCTCCATGATCTTCCTTTCTTCCCTCTCTTTTAAGCGAGTATCGGTGAGCTTCTGTGCCTCCAGAAAATCTTTTATCCTGATTGAAAACATGAGCCAAAAGTCATTTCAAACTTCTGAGTTTTATTCAGCTTACAATGTACACAAACAAAACCGAGAACCCCACTTCTTTGGTGTCTGAAGTTTTACACCTAACTTAATTTTATATTTCAAGTCATTTTGCAGCCATTAAACAATTTATTAATGAGCTATATAATGTATAGCTATGTACACACTGCTCAACTGCTGCAGATAAAGTGACAACAGAGGTATGTATAATATTTAACATACATACAGTTATACGTTTAGTAGATACACTTAGCTAAAACTAATACAGCCTCCATACATCAGTGCAATAAATCCTACCATCATTAAGTTTTGTTGTTTTTGCAGACTGTTAGATCACGTGACAATGTAACGGTGTAGCACAGAGTTTACTGTAGGGCTGCTGTATAGGACTTTATTTTAGCAACTAAGTCAACATTTGGTGGAATGAACTACTTTGGTGAGTTATATTTAAAGTAAAAATAAGACAATGGCTATCTTAATGTTGCTTGGATATATGAGGTGAGAAATCAGTGAGGGTTTGCATGCTGGATGAATTTCACAAAGGCCACATCTGAACATATTTAAAGGCAGCATCAGATATCTTCCACTCGTGTTTGACAGAACAACAACTTTATGTATTTAAATATGTGTGAAACTGGTGGATGCTGGACTGAACCTATTTGCTTAACTTAAAAAAAGACACATTGAATACCATTTTAAAATCAAGAAAGCGACTCCTGTGCAGTTGTAACCAACTGCGGAAAAAAATGGCTGCAAAAAACTTTCATCACTGATAAACAGCTGTAAACTTGATCATCAGTTCAATAGTCACGCGTTCTTCTTGGCGGGAATTCCTGACCGGACGAGAAACACTGGAAGCAGGGCCAGAGCTCCTAAAGCTACTGCCACAAACGGTCGGTAAAACAGCCAACCAACTCCAATGATGATAAGAGACAGCGAGCAGGAGACACACAAGGCAAAGATCTTCAGGCCAACGGACACAAGCTCTCTGAGGACAGGAACCCAGTCCACTGCAGGGACGTGACAGACAGGAAGAATGATTAACAGATGCAGGGAAGGAGGAAATTCATAAAACCATATAGCATCAGTGTTAATTTACCCAATGTGTAGATGATGCGCATGCTAAGCTGAATACTAAGGAACATGAGGGCCCAGCCTGCAGCCCTGAGCCCCCAAGTCTTCATCCTGTTAAACTGGTGTTCCCTCGCAAACACCTCCTATGGATAATACACAGCATAAATGCACTTTAACCAGACAAAACAAATACAGCTACATACCAAATCAAAATCAGCAGTCCAACAAATGTAAATAAATACCACACTGACCTCTGCAGAGAGCTCCTCCAGATAAAGAATCTCAAGAGTGTCTCCTGATTTGGTTTTAAATGGCACCAGCTGCTCCCCTCTCTGCTTGGCTATAATACTGACCTGAAAAACAGACAGCAGCATCTAAAGTAAGACTAACAGAATAAGTCAAATGTAAAACAAAGATAATCAGCCACATATGTGCCTTTCGGCTGCTCCCTTGTATTCTCCACCAAGGGGTCACCACAGCAGATTAATCCGCACTGGTAATTTGGCAGAGATTTTACGCCAGATGCCCTTCCTGACACAACCCTCCATGGTGAGAGGGGCTTGTGTCCCCACCTGGAATCGAACCAGGGACCTTTCGCTTCAAAGGCGAACACGCAAAACCACTACACTACTGGGGACACTACAATCAGCCACATAAATTCATCAAAATTAAATGATTGAGCAACCCTTAAAAATATCAGTTCCCTCGTATGCAATGGCAAACTGAACACGGTTACATTCTTTTTGGGCTGTTGGTTGCAAGATAATAAAACAGGACTGAAGGAAATTAACCTTATTCACAACAGACACTTTAACATGAAATAGCAGACTAACATGTTTTAACAATCACATAACCAAAGGCTATGTACATAAACAGACATGTGTATTTACCTACTACTTGATGTAAAAATAAAATGCCTAGAACTCAGCCAGTATACCTCCACCGTAAATGTGACCCTGTGTGACCTCTGACCCACAAACCTCATAAAGGCTATCAGATCTTCCATACCATAGGTATTAACCAACCACAAAGATTGGTAAAGATCCAGCAAACAAGTCAGCTCATGTAGTGGTTACAAAATTTGTAATGATGGTTTCTGGATGATCCAAAAACATTATGCCTCCACAGCAGGGGCACTTGAACTCACACTCAATTCCATGCAGCATGTTAACAGCATAGTTTATCTATTATACTGTAGTACTGGTTACAACATAGTGTTTTCAGTTAATATACAAGAAATAAACACTGAAAAATTTCATACTAACTTAAGCAACACTGAAGAACTTCAGGTTTTTAGACCTAAACAATTAATCATGAATCTAAACTTTTTAAATTATTAATATGTTTTATTTGTTCTTACAAAATAAGTCTAAAAAACCAAGCAATGACTTTTACAAGTTTCCAGACCTCAAAGACAAATGTCTCATTATTTTTTTCTATTGAAAAGTCCAGAAACCAAATATATACAACTTACAATGAAAAGAGGAACACAATGGACTAGTCTGTACCCGGAAAAAGCCAGTGTTTGATAAATGACTCATGCAGTTAACTGATTACCCAAATTACTTTTAAATAGATAATCTTATCAGCAAGACTAAAACAACTGAATTTTTATCTTGACCTGATTTTAATGACTATCACTGATCAAATATTTCATTATTAAGTGTCATAAATAGCAGCATAACAGCATGATAAAAGTCAGGACCACAGATTGTGTAGAAAAGATGGACATGGTGGTAGTGATGTCATCCACTGGTTTATGGACTCTCATCCTTTCCCGAATTAAAGATTTTGGCTGTCAACATCTTGGTTTTTTAAATCGACATCATAAGCACAAGCTGAATCTTTCTGAGGACACTGCAAACTCATATGTTTACACCTTCTCAGTCTCAAGATCCATTTTAATTATGTTCCCATTATATTTTACTCTAAATGTGGCCAAATCATAAATAAGCATTATGCTATACTGAAGACCTGAAACTAGCAAGTGAGATTATAAACTCATTAGTAAAAATTTATAGTGGTAATAAACGAATTGAGAAGTATGGTCATTTTTCGATAGTCTTCTATAAAATCATTTATTTTTGTGACCAGACAGTCACCCCCTACTGGTTATTAGAAGGAATACAGGTTTAAAGCACTTTTGTGTTCACTTTTCAGTTCAAGAAGCCCCGTCTAACTCTTACATACGGGCTATGGTTGAAACATAGTGGAAATGTAGGTAAAGAATATGTTGACAGATCATTTGTAGCACCTACAGTCTGAGCTGGGCCGAGGCGAGGAGAGTTTTCATCACTCAGTCCAGCGAAGGCAAATCTCACACGTACATCCCCCACCTCATGAATTCAAAGAAATTAAACCTCAATAAGTGTGGAACACATAACACACAGAAAGCCACATCAGATATACATGTGGCAAGTTCATGTCTTGATGCTTACCTCTGGCCTGCGTGGATTCTGAGTGTGATAGAAATAGTCATCATCAATAGAGAGAAAAGGGTCCAAGTTAAAAACAGAAAAATCTCTCAAACTCAGTGTCTGGAAATTATTTATCTGCTCCACCAAGCCTGAGGATGACCAGGAAGTCCATTAATGTTAAAATGTAAACACATAAAACACGGCATATGTGCAGTATCTGGGTGTCTTGCTTAGACACATTACCTTTAGACAGAATGAAAGGTCCAACTCGGACTTCAGGAGCCACCACCGTCACACTCTCAACTGCCATGGCACTGAGACGACACAAAGACTGAAGTGAGAAAGGACTGAGCACACACACACACACAACACAGAGGACAAACCATCAACTTCTGTAGGTTTCAGTACCTTGGGTTCTGGTGACCGATCTCCTTATCAAAATTACGACTGTTCACTAACTCTGACTTCCACTCAGTGTCTAAAGAAAAGAAGACAAACTTCTCATTTCACACTGCACAGCCAAAAACAACCACACTAAACAGGTAATTTAAAAAACCCAGCTCACTGTAGGTGTATGTTGTTTCTGTTTTGGTTTCACCATCCTCTTGGTAGTCCCTGAAATGAAAAATGTGCAGTAATCGTGCCATATTCTAGCCAACATGTTCACAACTGGCCCTAACCCTGAGTGCTGACATGCAAACAACAGCCTCACCTGCTGTCATGGTACTCCACCCACTGATACATCTCCACCTGCCGCTTCAGTTTCACAGCATGCACCACCACTTTGTAGTTGGGGTCATACAGGGGCTAGACAGAAACAGGCACATGAACATCTAACTGAAGTGAAAGAACAGCCAACCAACCGGTCCAAACAGATTCTCTGTACGACCCTGTAAACAATGCTTTCATAATACATTGGTATAATTTAATATTACCATGCATAAAATAATAAAAACATTATGTGTATGACTTACTTATTAAAAAAGGAAAGGTAATGAGCTGATTGTATACAGTTACAAAATTAAACTGTTATTTAAAGCACCTTTGGATTCTCCCTTGCACTTCCCCAAGGAGTCACACAGCGGATGGATCTGCATGGATAAATTGGCACAGTTTTTATGATAGATGCTCTTCCTGACACAACACTCCCATGGTGGGAGGGGCTTGTGTCCCCACCTGGCCCCAAACCAGGGACCTTTCGCTTGCAAGGCAAATTTGTAAACCACTATTTAACCAAACCACACTGGCATGAGCAGCCAGCTCTTCAAAGGAGACCTTGTCAGGATAGCACATCATCAGGCAAAACCCAAAATACACTAAAAACCAAGTGAAAATGCATGAAGTTTCAGTGTATAAATAAATAAAATATTTACAGAATCAAAACCAGGAAACCAACAAGTACACTTCCATTCTCCTATTTTTATGCACTTTTTTAATTTGCACATAAAAAAACCCTGAATTAAACAGTGCACAAATATTTTAAATATGGTTAAGATGGTGTATTAATTTATCATTTGTAAATGCTCTATTAATTCTCACTGTTTGAGTCTCTTAAATACATCCTCTTCTGCAAAGGTATGAGGGTAAACACAAAAAATATTTTGTTCAGGCCGGTGATTAACACTGTCACCTCACAGCAAGAGACAACAAAGATAGGTAGGTCCCCTCTGTGCTGAGTTTACATAATCTCCCCCTGTTCGCCCAGGACCTCCAGTTTCTCCTGCCACTGAAGAAGATTCTAGGTAAATGCTGCTTATGTTAGCCCAAGACTTTCTTACAAAAGAGATTCTTAATCTCAAGAGTTACACTTTTTGGTTAAATAAAGGATAAAAAAGAAGAAACAGCAGCACCAGCTGTTTACCTGAACAAACAAACTAAAGCAGCCCTAAAATTTTCTAGACTTCACCTGATGGAGGTGCACGTGAGAACACAAATGGCAGACACAGCTGGATCAGACATTAATAACAGTCTTTAACCTTTCTAGTAAATGTCTGTGTGATATCCAATTGCACCTTTGCAAGAATAGAACACATAATTGTCAGGCGAGTGTGCAAGTGATCCTGTGTCCTGTAACGCTCTACACAGGCAGCTGACCCAAAAGGAGTGCTTCCAGAAATGAGTGCATATCTGAAGTGGACTATCACCTGCTGTGTGCCACATGTGAGAAATGACAACTTCAGATGATGTCCCACTGCACCACTGTACCAAGGTTATTACAGTTAACAAAAACTAAACAAAAAAACTGAAATATAAATAGCAATGTGTGTGTGTGTGTGTGTGTGTGTGTATATTAAATATATATATTTTTTTAATTTTATTCATTTTTTTATTTTTACACACATATATGAGATATCGCCTTAGTTTTCATCTTTAGCACTTTGGTAAAATTATCACAACCTGTCTGACCAAATTTTGATGGACATGTTTATTTAGACTCAGTTTTTCTACATGACTACGAGTCAGCTGTCTTCACAGAATGCAATGTTTGTATTGAAATATGTTTTCTTTACTGCTGAAAAATGTGCCTCTCTCAAATAGCCTTAAAATGATAATAAAAAAGACAAAAGTAACATTAAAGTTAATAAAAAGCTAAAACTAAATCTTTTTAAAATAAGCAAATGCTCTCTAAAATCTAAACTTAATTTAAAACAAAAACTTAAAGCATAAGCGAAAGAAATGCCTAGAATTCAGCCAGTATGCCTCTACCTTAAATCTGACCCTGTGAAACCTTGACCTTTGACCCCACAATCTTGTAAATGTTATCAGATATTCTACCCATCACAGATATTAACTACACAAAGTTTGGAAAAGATCCAGCAAGCAAGTCAGATCCTGTAGCGGCAACAAGACTTGTAATGAATGGGCAGACGAATGGACGAACGGACGCACGCATGCATGGACAACCCAAAAACATAATGTTTCTGTGGCAAAGGCATAAACACTGATTAGAAAATACAAAACTATAATAACTGCGTTCTGGACTGACAGCTTTTGTTACTTCATCAGCTGGCATGTATATCATAAAGATTTACTGAAGCAGGAGAGCTACTGTAAGACGGAACAGTCTTCAAAATACAGATAAGCATACCTCTGAAGTACGCAGCTTTGCAGACAGATGAACTAAATGGTCGTTGTTCTGCAGGTCAAAGCTGACATATGGCCCCAGTGATACAACCTGAGAGAGACCTTCATCTAGGGAAGATGCTGTTTGCAGAGCCCGTCCCTGCAGAAAGAAACAGTTACAGAAACAGTAACCTGTCTTAAGTCTGCTGTTCAATTACCTTCAACATAATGAGCTACTTTAAAAGCAACTGTTTCCTACCTCATTGGTGAAGAGAACATACACTGAGAGGAAAAAGAGCCCCACACCAACAACTACTCCTCCTGCAGTTTCACTTAATCGCTCTAGAAATCCAGGGTTGGACTTTACAGACACACGCTTGTGTTGGTCTGGGTCTCTACCTGGAAACTTGAACAAGCAGAAGAACAAATTAAATATCCACAATTACATGTACAGAAGAAAGATTAATATCAGTGCTTAAGTACTCTTTCATCAGTGTAATTTCCAATTAGTATATAATTATATTTGCTTTGTTAGGAACAAGTGGCCAGTACAAATGTAGGCCACAACTGTCCTTTTTTGTTTATATATACACACCAGCTTTTGCCAGTAAACACATGGAGAATGAAATATATGAATAATGGAAAGTGAATCAACCCTTACTCTGAGTGATGTTGAACATTATTGTCATTATAGAATCTCCTGTGAACAACGAATAAGGACAACTTCTTCATTTGTGTGCATTTTAAACAACTTAATTTTGTCTAAAACTAATCCAGTGAATTTCTTCTTTTTCTTCTTCTTTTGGCTGCTCCCATGAGGGGTCACCACATCAGATGATTTGCCTCTTTCTCACCCCAATTCTTGCATCCCATTCTCTCATACTGGCCAGCTTCATGTCCTCCTTCACTACATCCATGAACTTTCTCTGTGGTCTTCCTCTTCTCTTCCTGCCTGGCGGCTCCATTTTTAACTTCCATTATCCAATAACCCACTATCCCCTTATTTCCAGGACATCTCAATCATACCTCTCTTACTCATATCTTTACTCCAAACCACTCAACCTGAGCTGTCCCTCTGATGTACTCAACTCTAATCCTGTTCGTCCTGGTCACTCCCAGTGAAAATTTCAGCATCTTCAATTCTGCCACCTCCAGCTCCACCTCCTGTGTTTTTGTCAGTGCCACCGTCTCCAAACCATACATCGTAGCAGGCCTTACTAACATTTTGTAAACCTCTTTCTGCTATCTTTCTGTCACAATGCACCCCGATACTCATCTCCACCCACTCCACCCTGCCTGCACTCTCTTCTTCACTTCTCTTATGCTCTGTCTATTGCTTCAGATGCTTGGCCCCAGGTATCCACTTTTACTACCTCTACTCTTTGCATCTTCACTATTCCACCTGCCTCCCTCTCATTCACACACACATATTGTATCTTGCTTTCACTGACTTACATTGCTCCTCTCTCCATTAGATACCGCGACCTCTCAAGGGTGTCTTCCAGCTGATGCCCACTCTCACTATAGGACACACTGTGTCTGCAAACATCATGGAGACTCCTGCCTGACCTGTCAATCTGTCCATCACCATTACAAACAAGAACGGGGCTCAGAGCTGATCCCTGATGTAATCCCATTCTCTCATACTGGCACTCCTCATCTCCTACATGCCCTGCACCACCTTCACATGCTTCTCTGCCACTCCTGACTTCCCCATACAATACCACAGTTCCTCTCTTGGCACCCTATCTAGATCCACAAAGACACAGTGCAACTCCTTCTGACCTTCTCTATACTTCTCCATCAGCACTCTCAAAGCAAACACTACATTTGATATTCTCTTTCTCTGCATGAAGCCATACTGCTGCTCGCTGATCGTCACCTCTCTTCTTAACCTAGCTTGCATGTACCAACAACTATGATGTGTCCCATAAATTAGGCGTGAAAACGGACACACCCCTCTTGTACTTCCGAAACTCGTTTTCTTAACACGTTAAAAAAAAACAAAAAAAAAAGTTATCACGATGCTGCGACTCACTGTTGATGCCAGTGTAAGAACTCACTCATTTTATCGACGAACTTTAAAAGATAAAGCTGGAATTGCAAAATGCAAGGTGCTAACGCTGCTGAGTTACATTAACTGCATACAGAAATCCGTACGGAGTTTATGCTTCTTAAGTAAAACCAAATCACTTGATTATAACCACTTACTGTCTCTGCTGAAGACATTTCTCTACTATCTCGGCCGCCAACTTTCAAGGACCACGACGACGCTAGCAACCGCAGACCCGCCACTCGACTTTAACTCGGACTCGGAGTATCCCGAAACGCGCCCAGGGAGGCGGAATCTGCGTGAGATATTAAAATTTAGTACCCACCCAACCGGCCGGTTACGCGGGTCAAGAATTCTAAGCAACCGCAAATAAAGACGAGTCCCACCCCGACACGGATATTTTCTTTCTCGAGGAATCATGGGTAATGAAGTTTTGTATAGAAAGTCAGTTAAAACGAAGGAGTTGTTGCTGTGAAGCAAAACAGAGGCTGCTACTGGCTGAGGTATGCTGCTATAGGTATCACATCTGGAAACATGACTCTTTTAGAAAAAAAGCAAGCACAGAAAACTGAAACGTACGCATCTTTGGGTTAATAATGTTCATATTGTGACACCTAGTGGTGAGATCGAAGTTATAGGTAACTAAATATTATTTTCATATAATTCCACTTTTTCCTTTTTCTTCACCACACTGACCTAAGCAATTACTTTCAAATTAAAACCACGACAGTACACTATTAAATAAATACAACTGTATTTAAGAATACAGTTGTTCTTTTGTTGTTGTTTTGGTTCAGGGCTTTTAAACCTGTTACAAACAATTTTTTCCAACTATATTTATATTTTTAAAAATCCACATTCTTCAAAAGCAAGTTTTCTTAAAGAGAAAAAAGAAAAACCTGTGTCGGTATAACTAATTTAATACTGAATGGTTTACATTAAACAGATATTCATGATGATCTTCCGTAAAATCCAAATCCTTTCTAGGCCGTTTCAAAAGCTGTCAGACTCTTAATCATTGGAGGAAGTGGGCAATGTGGAATGAGTCCTGGCAATGCTCCTCCTGAGCCTCACCAGGAAATAATCCTGTGTGTTTCAGCTCTCTCTCCTTGTTCAGACATTTCATTATGGCCTGATGAATGCTCAGACCATGCAGGTTCTGGTTGCTTTGGGTATGAGGTAAAAGTACATAAAGTGTTACAAAGAAAACAAAGCCTCATCTGAGGTCGTTTACACTAGCTCTGTCTAAAGTAGCAGGAATTTTAGTAAGAATCAAATGACAGAATATACATTCTTGTGAAAAAAAGAAAGTACACCCTCTTTCAGTTCTAAGGTAGATGTAGTGTGGAAAAATTAAGTGCACCCTTAATACTTATAAAAAGTAAGTTGTAGGCAGGTGCTGCTAATCAAATGCACTTGATTAATTGTTCCTCAGTAAGTGTAACCACCTCTAGAAAAGTAGAAGTTCTGGTAAGACCATTATTCTATAATGAGAAGGATTATTCACAAGTGGAAAACAATTCAAGACAGTTGCCAATATTACTGGGAGAGAACATCCCAGTAAATTCTCCGTGCAATATTCTGAGAAATGCAAAACACTCAAGAGGCTCTATGGGCCTCAGTCAGCATGCTGAATGTTAAAGTTCAAGACAGTGCAATTAGAAAAACACTGAGAAATTATGGCTTGTTTGGATGTGTTGCCAGGAACTAGCTCTTGTCTCTAAAAACAACATGACAACATGACTCAGGTTTGCAAAGTTGCATTTAAACAAACCACAAGACTTCTGGAACAATGTCCCTTGGACAGATGAGACCAAAGTGGGGGATGTTTGGCCATAATGCACAGTGCCACATTTTGCATAAAACCAAACACAGCATATCAGCACAACCACCTCATGCCATCTGTCAGGCTCTAAGGTGGAGGGATAGCGATTTGGGCTTGCTTAACAGTCACAAGACCTGGACACCATGCAGTCATTGAGTCAACTATGAACTCCTTTGTATACCAAAGTGTTGCAGAGGCAGTGTGAGGCCATCTGTCTGACAGCTAAAGCTGAAATTAGGTCATGCAAATGGACAGTGATCTACAACAAGGAAGGACAAATCTAGAACAGAATGGCTGAAAAAGAAAAGAATTGATGTGTTTCAGTGGCCCAGTCAAAGTCTAGATCTCAACCTGATTGAAGTGCTGTGATGGGACATTAAAGAGAGCTGTGCATAAATTAATGCCCACAAACCTCAATGGACAGAAGCAATGTTGTCAAGAAGAGTGGGCCAATTCCTCCACAACAATGTGAGAAAGTGATGAAGTCATACAGAAAACTATTGCTTTAAGTTATTGCCAAAGTAATGACAGAGTGGAATTTGTTCTGTGTTGCTTTCCACCCTAGGTTAGCTTTACATAATTTCATAATCTTGTAAGGACTTGATGATTTTTAAATTAAGTCCTGATGCATAAAACCTTAGAACTGAAAGTGAGCATACTTTGTTGTTCATGTAACTATATGATAAATATATCAAAGATATTTTACTAAAGAAACATTTGTAACTTTGTATTCTTTGACTATAAATTGTTTATAAAACCTGAGTAGATTTTCTCAAGTAGAACTTTAAATGAAGTCTATTTGTAACAGAGTACCTAGTATAGTCTTGTGTTAATACTTTAACTTGACTACTGAAAACAGCTTCCACAACTAATAAGTTCATCTTCATTTAATACCTCGATGTGCAGTGACTGAGAAATACAGTCAGTCTCACTTGCTCCCTGTCTCCCCCTCTCTCTCTCTCTCTCTCTCTCTCTCGCTCTCTCTCTCTCTCTCTCCCTCTCTCTCTCTCTCTCTCTTTCACACACACACACACACACACACACACACATACACACAAACTCTAAA